>CAUYON010010613.1:0-60098 GCA_963573935.1 Arctocebus calabarensis | reverse complement strand
GAGCGCTGAGTGCTACTCTGAAACACGCTCTGTGGAGTGCTGAGTGCTACTCCGAAAACACGCTCTGCGGAGTGCTGAGTGCTACTCTGAAAACACTCTGCGGAGCGCTGAGTGCTACTCTGAAACACGCTCTGTGGAGTGCTGAGTGCTACTCCGAAAACACGCTCTGCGGAGTGCTGAGTGCTACTCCGGAAACACGCTCTGCGGAGTGCTGAGTGCTACTCCGGAAACACGCTCTGTGGAGTGCTAAGTGCTACTCTGAAAACACTCTGCGGAGCGCTGAGTGCTACTCTGAAACACGCTCTGCGGAGTGCTGAGTGCTACTCCAGAAACACGCTTTGCGGAGTGCTGAGTGCTACTCCGAAAACACGCTCTGCGGAGTGCTGAGTGCTACTCTGAAACATGCTCTGCGGAGTGCTGAGTGCTATGCTACTCCGAAAACACGCTCTGCAGAGTGCTGAGTGCTACTCTGAAAACACTCTGCGGAGCGCTGAGTGCTACTCTGAAAACACGCTCTGCGGAGTGCTGAGTGCTACTCCGAAAACACGCTCTGCGGAGTGCTGAGTGCTATGCTACTCCGAAAACACACTCTGCTGAGTGCTGAGTGCTACTCCGAAAACACGCTCTGCGGAGTGCTGAGTGCTACTCTGAAAACACTCTGCGGAGTGCTGAGTGCTACTCTGAAAACACTCTGCAGAGCGCTGAGTGCTACTCTGAAACACGCTCTGCGGAGTGCTGAGTGCTACTCTGAAACACGCTCTGTGGGGCATCGCACCCCGCTCAGGGCGGAGGGCATCAGAGAGGGCTTGCTGCAAGAGGAGGCCCTTGAGCTGAGTCTTATAGGACAAGCCCTTTCAGTCCTCACCCGCTTGGCACACTGTGCCTACCCCTCCCCACTGCACGTGGGGTTGGGCCCTGGGAGTGGGGCCCACCCTCGGCCTCCTCCCTTGGCCTCCATGATCACCCAGATCCCATGACCAAAGTAGTGGAAATTTCCTCTGCGTCTATTCCTACGAATGTTACTAGTTTTGAAAGTTTCTCTCCAGTTCCATGCCTTATGTTGAGAGGCTGGGGTCCAGGGACAGATGCACCATCCCATCGCCTGTCTGTCTCCACATCTGTCTGTCTTCCCACTCTCGGAGGCCCGAGAGAAGTGTGAGTTTCACTTATCATTATTACCTCAGCCGTGACTGCGTGACTGGCAGATTGTCAGCACCCAACTGGGTTTCCTTTCAGTTCATAACTGGCAGCCAGAGTGAAGAACGTGCATTCCCATGAGCTCTTACGCTGGTCGTAATGTCCAGCACAGCTGTGCGTCCACGTTCGAGATTTCCTGCTTGCCCAGCAGAAGATCTGCTCATTCCTCTTGCCTAGCCTGCCTGAGCTTTTGTTTTCTTCCTACTCTTGCGTGTACATCAGACAAGCCAGCAGACTCACTGTCAGAAAGGCAGTGGCTCCAATGGCTTCCAGGTCAAGGGGGAGGTCAAGGCTAGGCCAGCCCAGGACCCTCTCTCAGAAGCCCAGTCACTGGGACTGTGCAATCCCTGACGGGGTGACCTTACTTCTTAGTCCCTCTGACTCCGGAAAAAATGACAGGATCTCGAAACCAGTTTGAGACCTAAACATCGTGGCTTGGCTTTTTCTAAACTGGTGTCTGTGGGTAGGTTAAAATGATCTGCTTCTAATTTCATGTATTTCTAAGTATGGGATAGAATGAGGCAGTGGAAATTCATTATAATGCAGCGTTTCCTGAGGTGTGAGACGCCTTCTGACCTGGGGTTTGCAAGATGATTCTGCATGCACACGCATGAGCATATTTTAGTTAAGAAGGTATTTGTATAAGTGATCTATTTTTACAGTCACATATACAGGGTGTTCATAAAATTCATGTATAATTTACTATAATAAACCATTTTAAATTGCATGCAAACTTTATGTCCACCTGTATATATTTACCTTTTATGTGGGCCAAGTAAAATACTGTTAATTTAAATTTGTTGTCACACAATAGTGTAGGTGCTCTTGAGGGCCTGTAGCTGAGAAGCATCATTAAATCCAACTGTTCAAAGGCCAGTCCTGGCTGTGGTGCTCAGGGCCCTATGGAGAACAGCACAGCATCCCTGGCCTACCACGGTAGACACAGTCGACAAACAAGCATGGCAGCGGGACAGACGTGGCTTAGAAAAGTACAACAGGAACAAGGCCGCTGTGTTGCTGATGAGAGAGGAAGGCAACCTCCCTCCCAACACTCCCGCTGCTCACGCGCTCAGCCTCTTCTGCGGCACCCTGTGCTACGGGCTTTTCAGTTTCTTTACTCCCTGTGGACAGACAAAACACTTAGTCTCCTTGCTTTAATTTGAGGCTCTACCAGAAGGGGTCTTCCTCTAGAAAGGCTGAATGGATTGGGGGTTTTACAGCACCACGGGGGTGTTCAGGGCTGTGCAGCCATTTCCCCAGACTTCTCTGGCTCTGGAGAAGTCCAGGGTCCAGGGCTTTGCTCTAGCCCATCAGACCCCACTGGGACCAGTGTCCTTACTCGCCAGCTCCTCTCCTCTGGCCCTCCTTTTCCACATGCCAGTCTTACTCAAACACACCAAAGCTGTGTTTTTCCCCCTGGCATTTCAAAGAGGTTTGTGACTAGGCACCCACACACAGATAATGCTGTTCACTCGCTGCTGACTTTTAAACTCCTATGTTGCTTCTAATTGCATTTGGTCACCTGGCAACAGTTCTGGGGAAACCAAAGAACATGGAAAACAAACACACACATGGAAAATATTGGAGACAGATGAAATTGTGTCCCTAAGCACCTCAAGTCCATATGACAAATACTTCTTTGCCGACTGGCTAGTGACTGCTTTCCAGCCCACTGGTGTCTGGGGACCCTGAGTAATGGGGCAGCTTGGGAATGGATGGTAACCAGGACTGGAACTCTGGGCTCTGTGGGGGCCCAGCCCAGTAAGAGGTGCCCTAAAAGTGGAGCGAGGAGGGGCAGTGGCTCCGTCTCCCCTGTGGTGCCGGGCACAGCCAGGGAGCAGGCCTCTAGCCCTCCTGATCCCACCTCTATCAGATGTTCCTCAGGAAACTCTTCCAGATGTTCCCTGGGAAAGCAGCCTGCTGGGTCAGCCTTGGGTTCACAGCACAGGTGCCAAGAGCTCGCCAAGCTCCTCACCACCCCTTCCTGCCCCGTGGGCTTATATGGGAACAAGGGGCCCCAGGTAAAGCCCGGGACCCTGTGGGTGGACGGGAAGAGCAAGAAGAGCCAACTTGGACACAGGCGCTCAAGCAGGAGAGGGGTTCCTGGGGAAGAGCCTGTTGACCGCAGGACTGAAGGAAGAGTGGGTGGAGGGAGCAGTGAAGACAGGAAGGCCAGGGACACAGCCTGGGAAGGCCTTGGGTGCCCGTCCTCGTCCCACCACAGGGCGCCAAATCCCAGTGCTCTCTGTGCACAGCGTGGACTCATGGGCACCTTGTGGAAGGGACTGGCTGGCCACCAGGTACACTGTCAGATGCTTGTCATGTCATTTGTGCTGTGCGCTGGTCACAGTGAAGCAGGGTCCATTTAACAAAAAACTAGGCTCAGCCATTGTACTTACTTGAGCCCCAGGGCTACTCACATGCAAGAGGCTTTCAGACACTGAGAAGCTGACTGTGGTAGAGTCTGAGCTGTGTTTAAGCTTTTATTTGGTGTCTTATCAACGTTCCTCATTGTGCAACACCCAAAAGGAACATTATCACTCTTTAGCATCATCTTGACATGGTTACTTGTGGTCCTTGTGGCTGGGTTATCTGCTGAAGGCGTTCCTGGTAAGTCATTCCAGTTAGTTGTTTTGTGTATTCTATTTGATCTGATGGGGTTGTTACCACCTTGCAACCTGTGAAATTCTAGTGTGCTGTCATGAAAAGAATTTCCAGGAGAAAGAAATGTAGTTTATTTCATTAAAATCAAAATCTATTAAGCTAAGTTCACACTGGACTTAATTATTGAATCCCTAAATAGGGTATAACTATATACATAACATCTATTTAAGTCTCAAAACCATTATATTGTATTCCAAAACCTGTCATTTTTCCTCCACAAGTATTACATGAGTTAATTTGGGTTAGGTACCTTTAAATTAAATTTCCATATTGTACTTGAGAATAACAAAATATGTTCAGGATGAAAATGTTCTTTGAAAATACATAAAAAGTACAAATCAGTGACAATTAACATATCCCCAAACTTTATTATGTTAAGTCACTTTCATCTATTCTAAGTCACCAAATTTGCTGTCAGTGTGATGTGTAAAAATTTTTTTAAAGAAACAGACTATTATAAACTTTTTCTACTGGGTCTCATTATATTTCAAAATAACATTATGATTCAAAATAATCAATGTACTTGACTTCTTAATTTACTGAATGCTTTCCAAGAATTTTTTAATCCAGGAAAGAAGAATATCCAGTTCACTGATGGCTTTATAGATTCCTCTGTTTCCAATCTGCAGGAAAAAGTACAGATGTAATAGAAATTTTTCATACTTTAAAAAACAAACTATTTAAAAATAAGGATTTGGAATTTTCTTACCTTATAAAATATTCTTTTCATCCTCTTAATGGGTTTCATTTCTCTAGCTGACGAAGCACAGGAAATCTATGAAATCAACAGAAAGTGTAGATAATACTGTTTAAGAGGTATTGTTTATCCATCCATTCAAACAAATATTAATTGAGCAGGAATTGTGATTGTGTTCTGGATACTGGTTATACACTGCACATAAGTAGTACATGGTCACTTTCCTAATAGATCGTATGGTTTCAGAAGGGAAACAATAAAAAAAATAAAAATTAAAAAAAGTTTACAAATCACAATTAAAGCTATGTTGCCAATGCACAAGGCTCTGTCACAAGGCTTTATACATAAGTAAGAACACCAACTTGCAATGTGGTGGGCGGGAGGGCTCCTTCAAAAAAATGGCATTTCAACTGAGATCTGAAAAATGAGAAGGAGCTGTGTGACGTGAAAAGAGGAGAGGGGGTTGGGATGGAAACCCAGGGGGAGTAACTCAAGCAGAGGGAAAGGCTTTGCAAAGGCCCTGCAGTGGGAAAGAGCTTAGTGCTTTCCAGAAACTGTAGAGCCTTCATGGTGGCGGGTGGGTTGCTTGAGTTCAGAAGTTCGAGACCAGCCTGAGCAAGAGTGAAATCTGCTATCTAAATTGTTTATGGGGGGAAAGAAACTAACAATGCCAATGTTACCATTAGAGCTGCGATCTCATTTGTGAGAAGCTTTCTAACGCCAGGCAACAGTCACTACAAATAACCCCTAGAAAAAATCTAAAAAATTTTTGTCTCTAAAAAATAGCAGAGTTTTGTGGTTGAGCATCTATAGTCCCAGCTATGCTGAAGGCTAAGGCAAGAGAATGTCTTAAGCCCAAGAGTTTGAGGTTGCTGTGAGCTACAATGCCACAGCACTCTACTGAGGACAACGAAGTGAGACTCTGTCTCAAAAACTAATAATAATAATAACTTCATTCTTCATGTTCCTACAGTCATGTACTAGGATATAAATATTTAACATTGAAGGTGAGACACCAAAGAAGCCAATCAAATCCTGAACATTGTAGGAGTCCAACGTTAAGGCAGCCCAGAGAACTGTGAGGTGCCATCATCCCTCAGCAGGTGCAGAGCACCAGAAAGGCCATGAGCTCATTCACATCAAAGGCACATGCTCCCCCTGAGGAACAGGAGAATTGAAAAGGAGAGAGACAGGTTTTGGCAGAGGGAAAGAAACTAACAATGCCAGTGTTGCCATTAGAGCTGCCATCTGGTTTGTGAGAAGCTTTCTAACGCCAGGCACCATTCATTACAAATAACCCCTAGTAAAGTTCTCACCAGAAAGTTCTTATTTTCTTAACTGTTTTAAATGTGTCCATACATCCAGTGAGAGAGCTAAATTTCACTGGTGTAATTCAGACTACTTTGCTTGGAAAGAGGAATTTATAAAATAATTTCCCATCCTTTATTTTGTAGAGTTGCAAATGCTGAAGTTGAACTTTAGGACAAAACAGGTTTTTTTTATAACAATGGCTGAACTATTTGACAAACTCAGCTGACACAGATAAAATCTATGCTACAGGCAATTTATTCCTAGGGCAAAACAACTAGAGGTCAGTTCATAGACAAGTGTGAGATAGTCACTAGTGAGAGAGATTTATTATTCATTATAAAGTCAGCACAGACTCCTTGTGTGCTGGGCATAGAACAGAGCCTCCACCGTGTAACACCGACTTAGAACAGACCCTTGAATAGAAGTGTAACACTTTAAACTTATTTTTTAAACGTACGATAAGCCCATTCCCCACAAACTGTTTGATTACAAAGAAGCACAATTGTTTACTAACTGTGGCAAAACCTAAGAAACCAGGCAAGGGAGGCAATGTTCTTATGTGACCATAATAAAATCCAAACAATTTTGTCAAAAGGATCAAAAGACAAAATCAAAACATCTTTTATAAAAGTAAACAAATCCATAAAATTAAATGGTAACCAGGTAAAAGAACTTTATAAAGTATATAACATTTATTTTCTCTACACAAATTTACATATCTTAAATTTAATGCAAAATGCCATGTTACAATTTCAATTTTAAACTTTCATAATGTAGTTCTTAGTGAATCTAGGTGTAACGGAATGATTATTTAAATAGACCCCAAAGAACCTATGAAGTCTTCATTTGGCTATTGTTGCTTTAACTCTTTAATGTCTTTAATGTTTTTCTTTATTCATTGGACTAAGCCAATTTTCGAAACAAAATCCACAACCAAAACACATATAATGCAGCGGTTTTGAAAACACTAAATAGTGTACCTTCAGTATGTCATTAAAATAGTGGTCATGGTTAAACAAACAAGCGAACAAACAAATATTACTGCAATTCATGTATGATAAACTTAGAAAGCAACATCTGAGAAGTTTTATCGGCTGTGTTTGCACTATAATGAAATAAACCTGGGTAATGTGAGTAAAAGGTACTTGACTATAAGTGAAATTCCCAGTTAGCACCAGTGATGCTTCAGAAAAGTGCCTTTGTCCTCATATTTTATATCAGGACCATATGTTCACAATCCATCAGCTGTAGTTTTAATGTACTAAGAAATGAAAGTATTTAATCCTGGTCCATCCACTTCTTTCTCCTGTATTTTAACGTTTTCACTTTGAGATCAGTCACTTCGTGCCTAGGAACACATCACACATTTACTAAGAGTGTGTCCATTGATAGAATAATTATACTGAATTAATAAAGGAAATGGATAGCTTCATTAAGAAAACAAAGCACTGAATTATTATTTTACAGTCACAACACAAGCCCCAGCTCTTCCTAGGCACAGTGGAGCAACCTGGGCCCTTTCATTTGTCTGGGGACCATAAGCCTCCACTGTATTCAGGTAGGTCTGTCCATCATAGCCCTCAACAGCATACAATTTATCACCAAGTAGCCCCCACTGCATCCCGCTGATGTTCATCAGATGCTACTGCAGTCTGCACGTCTGTTTGGGATCATATCTCTCCACATGGCCTGCAAGTCTGGAAGTCAAGTTGCACGTGGAGCATCGTGCCCTCTGATAGCATACAGCAATCCATTCCAGGTCACTTGCCACCCTCTCTTTTGACATCTGAGCACAAAGTGTCCGTTTGTTAGTATGGGGATCAAAACATCCTAGTGATTAGAAACAAGAACTTCCATCACGACCGCCAACTGCATAAAGGTTTCCACTCAGTCCTGACACACCTACTGTGCTCCTGGAAGTGGACATAGTGACTGTGAAATTCCGCTGGCAAGCCTGAGGGCCGCATCTTTCTATGGGTTCAGGTAGCTCCAGCCATCGTGTCCCCTTTCAGCATACACGGGACCTTCCAGTACTGAGGCCAGGCCTGTGTGTGGACATAGAGGGCATCACGTGCCAGGATTTTTGGGAGGAGGGTTGGAGCACTCTACATTATTCAAAGTCTTCAGCCTATCTCTTCCTCCACCCACATATAGTTTGTCATCTGACACTGCAACCTGGAACTGCAGTCTTCTCCCATTCATACCCGCTACAGGATACACGTTTGTGCAAAGATTGAACTTTTCAAGGCTAGTTGCTCCTTTTGTTGAATCCATCCCTCCAACTGCAAATACTGTGCCAACAGTTGACTTTCTAAGAGGACTTTGCAACATAGGTTGTCACTCTGGTAATAAATACTTCATTGCCTCCATAATGAATTCCTGACATTCTGTATCATTCTGAAAAAGTGCATTATTTTCCATGTCTGCCAGGAACTGTGGTGTAAGAAGAGGTAGCCTAATATAAGCCAAAAGCTTACTGAGATCTTTCCATCTCTGATTACTTCCATAAAATGCTCCATAGTGTAATTGCGACCTGCTTTGTGCAAATCTCTACAACCCTGGGCGTCAACAAAAGAACAGATTCCCAGACAGCTGGAAGGGTGAAGCTGTTTCATTAAAAGCTTATAGCATTCTTCTACAGCCTGCAAAAGCCAGAGAAGGCAAGCTGTAGAATAGGCACTCAACATCATCTTCTTGTAATTCAAGGAGGCCTGCATATGCACACTGAATCAAGGATCATAATGAATTTGGTTCTACACCTTCGATTTTTATCCCTTCTAGTCTTGCTTCTCAGACATCATTAGTAAACATGTCAGCAAAGTAATCTGAGACAGCGGAGAGCACCAATCTGCAAGCTGGAATTCTGAGATCACCAGCAACTAAAATTACATCATACAACTATTTATGTCTCAGATACTTTCCCACTTTTTTAAAGATTTGCTCAACATGATTAAGGGCTTGGAAAAATTCATCTGATGAATATGGCTTCATAGTATGGCAGGATAACAATGTCTAACTACTTTTGAAAGTCCGGTAGGGCTCCAGAGGCGGCCAAGGGTCACGGCTGGACAGGGTGGCCAGGTACGGGGAGGTGGGGAGGTGGGAGACAGGGGGAGTGGGAGAGAGTGATGCTCCACCCCTAGCACATTCCCAACCCCTTCCAGCAGCCTCTCCCCCCCATCCCCCCTCTATCAGGGCACCCGACCAGGGGTCAGATTCACACAGTAGCCAGAAAGGAGGTGGGAAGTCAGGATGGGAGGGTCAGGCACTGGCTTTCTCTTGGCCTCATGCAGAGTGCACAGCTGCCCACCCCATTGCCTCCAGAAAGGCCCCGCCCCTCACAACCAGCCCCACCCCTCCTGACAAGCCCCACCCCACCACCCTGCATCCTGGGGAGCACCAAAGGGCCAGCTGGTGGTTCTCTTCCTCACTGCGGTGTGTGCTCTGAAGGCCTCCAGCCTGGGCTACGGAAGCCAGAAAGGTGTGGGCTCACTGGTCCTTACCTTTTCCCTCCAAAGGCTCGGGGGTTAGCAGCTTTACAGATAAGGGCAGGCCTGACCATAAACCCAACTGCAGTGGCATAAAACAGTAGAGGTAGCCTGTCCCTTCCTGCCTTAAATCTGGTGCTTAGAGGGAAGGGGCAAAATGGCTGACTGCAGCCAGCTTTCTACAGAAGCTCCCGTCTAGAGGGAAGGATAATGACCAGAAAGTACCCAACAATGCTGAAGACTGGGAGCCCAGCTGAGAGAGAAGAGTGATAACTGCAGGTCACCTCTGCAGCAGCAAGCTGCAACTCCAAGAAAGCAAATTTCAGGTACAAATCTCATCCCAAAGGAAAAGTATCTGCCCCCTCCCGCAGAGTGTTTTGTTTTTTTTTCTTTTTGGTTCACTGTAGGTTTTCTACAGGTGAGCAGTGAACTAAGGACCCCTTGTCTTACCCCACAGGACAGAGCTATAGGAAGTGGGGACTATTTATCCAGGGGGACCCTGCTGTGACCCTGAGCACTCTCTTGCCAGGCATGAAAGTTGAACTAACATTTTCCCTGCCATTTTGAACTTCCAGTCCACCCTCCCCATCTTGCCTGACAGTCCAGAAGCCTAACCCCTGCAGAGACTAGAATGTCTGTGGTTCATTACCAGGTCCGGGCACTGCAAAGGCCTCAGCAGAAAAGCTGCACTGTAACAGTGAGCCAGCAGTAGTGCAGACAAAGGGGGGAGGCTGTCGGGCTTGGCTCTGTGAAAGTGCAAACCAGTTGTGGGAGGAGGCTTGTGAGCCATGTGCCCCACCCTGCCATAGCCACTGGGTGCTCCACCCTGCCAGAGCTGTGCACAGCACCCCCACCCTGCTGCTGGAGCCGTGCACCCCATGCTCCTGGAGCAGCCACTACAGCTACCTCCCTGGCTGTGGGAGCCACCTGGGAGCTATGTAGAGACACTTCCCACAAAGATTCAGCAAGAGTAGAGTGACCCCACCAGGGTCTAATCTTGGAGAGACACCTCCCCAACTCTGAAGACTGCCAGAGGAAGCCAGACCTCACCCTATAGGGATAACAGTGCTACAGAGCAGCTGGCTCAAAGGCACAGTGGCTGAAGGAGAAAATTACTTGCTGACTTGTTTTCTCAGGTTTGGACTGAGCTCAGGTGGAACACTTTCCAGTTGCCGTTGAGTACCTGAGGCAGGCAGGCCTCACCTCCCCCAGCTGGCAGGTGACAGAAAGTGGTGGCTGGGCCAAGGGGGCATTGACTTTCCTTTGACTCTGGCAGATGCAAAGCCCTGGCACATCTGCTTATTGGAGGGAGCAGACCATGGCCCCATGTGGTTACCAGTGACTGGGAATGAAAGCAGTGCAAGGTAGGGAAAGACATACTAGACCCCTGGTCCAACTCTGCTACTGGGTGGGCCTTTCTGATTCCACAGAGTGCTGGAGTAAGCCAGATATGAGCAGCCAATAGTCCTCTGCTATCTAATTGCTGGAGACCTTTTGAACTCCCACTTGAGAGTTAGTACTGACTGGGTCTATTGGTTTGGAACTCCTAACCTGGGCCAATCACCCAAGGACCCTCTTGAGTGGTACTCTGGTTGTATGGCAATGAGAAGGGTTGATTTTCCTCTCCCAGGTATTGCCCATGGGGGGTGGGGTATCTTAGTTGCTTATACTTCTCCACAGCTGAGATTTCAACCCAGAGTCATTGATCCACTAGGATTGGAAAAGGAGCAGCTGAATATAAGACAGAGCCACCCCACCACCACACCAAGAAGGTCCCCAGAGCCTCAGACTGTAATATTGCATGGGTCCTTTGCAAAGCTGTAGGGGAAAATTCTACAGTCACCAGTCCCAGATCCTTGGCAAAGGGCTGGTTAACCACAACTCCAGGAGCCCCCAGTCCAACATCACCTTACCTGCCCATCTAGCCAAACAGTGAAAAATAATCATGAGGTAAAATTAGTGGAAAAATTCTGGCAACATGAATAATCAGAGTAGATCAACTCCCCCCCAAAATGACAAAACAGATACACCAGAAGATCCCATTCATAAACAAATAGCTGAGAAGTCAGAAATCAAGTTCAGAATTTGAATGGCAAATAAGATCAACAGAATGGAGGTAAAGATGGAAATAGAATTTCAATGAATTCAAAGACAAAAATCACCAAAGATTTTGATACATTGAGGCAAGACTTTGCAGCCCTCAAAGATCTGAAAAATACAGTAGAATCCCTCAGTAACAGAATATAGCAGGCAGAAGAAAGGATCTCTGACATTGAACACAAAGTTTTGAATGCTCCCAAATGCTCAAAGAAGAAGAGAAGTGGAGAGCAAGAACAGATCATTCTCTCAGCTCTGGGATAATTTGAAGAAAACTAATAATCTCCTTATAGGAATTCCTGAAGGTGATGAGGTTGCTTCAAAAGGCACAGATACTCTAATGCAAGAAATAATCAATGAAAACTTCCCAAACATGGCAAGAGATTCTGAAATTCAGATAGCAGACAGTTTCAGAACCCCAGCACGACTCAACCCAAATAAAACATCTCCCAGACACATTGCAATTAACTTCACCAAAGTTAATATGAAGAAGAAAATTCTGCAAGCAGCCAGATATAAGAAAACCATAACCTACAAGGAGAAGAATATTAGAATGACTGCAGATCTCTCTGCTGAAACCTTTCAAGCTAGAAGAGGGTGGTCATCAACCTTTAATCTTCTAAAACAAAATAACTTTCAACAGGAAATTCATCCAACAATTGAATTTAACAGACATCTACAGAACATTTCATCCTAACAAAACTGAATACACATTCTTCTCATCATCCCATGAAACATCCTCCAAAATTGATCACATCTTAGGTCACAAGTCTAACCTCAGCAAATTTAAAAGAATAGAAATAATTCCTTGTATTTTCTCAGACCATCATGGAATAAAAGTTGAACTCAGTAGCAACAGGAATCTGCATACTCATACAAAATCATAGAAACTAAATAACCTCATGTGGAATAATAGCTGGGTCATAGGTGAGATTCAGAAAGAAAATACCAAATTTTTGGAACAAAATGATAATGAAGACATGAATTACCAGAATCTCTGGGACACCACAAAGGCAGGCCTAAGAGGGAAATTTACAGCATTGCAAACCATTCTCAGAATGGAAAGAGAGGAAGTCAACAACTTAATAGGACATGTCAAGCAACTGAAAAAAGAAGAACATTCCAACCCCAAACCCAGCAGAAGAGAAGAAATAACTAAAATTAGAGCAGAATTAAATGAAATTGAAAACAAAAGAACTATACAACAGATCAATAAATCAAAAAGTTGGTTTTTTGAAAAGGTCAATAAAATAGATAAACCTTTGGCCAACCTAACCAGAAATAAAAGAGTAAAATCCCTAATTTCATCAATCAGAAATGATAAAGGCCAAATAATGACTGACTCCTCAGAAGTTCAAAAACAAACCCTATTCTCAGAAGTATGAAAATCTGAAGGAAACAGACTAATGCTTGGAAACACACCACCTTCCTAGACTTAGCCAAAAAGAAGTGGAAATGTTGAATAAGCCTATATCAAGTTCTGAAATAGTATCCATTATAAGAAATATCACCCTCCAAAAAAATCTCAGGACCAGATGGCTTGACATCAGAATTCTACCAAACCTTTAAAGAAGAACTAGTACCTATATTACTTAACTTTTTCCAAAACATAGAAAAAGGAAGGAATACTCCCCAACACACTCAATGAAGCAAATATCACCCTGATCCCCAAACCAGGAAAAGACCCAACAAGAAAAAAAAATTATAGACCAATATACCTAATGAATATTGGTGCAAAAATGTTCAATAAGATCCTAGCAAACAGAATCCAGCAACACATCAAACAAATTATACATCATGACCAGGTGGGTTTCATCCCAGGGTCCCAAGGATGGTTCAATATATTCAAATGTATAAATATAATACATCACAAACAAAATAAAAAACAAAGACCTTATGATTCTCTCAAATGATGCAGAAAAAGCTTTTGATAATATCCAGCATCCTTTCTTGATCAGAACACTAAAGAAAGTAGGTATAGAAGGAATATTTCTTAAACTGATAGAAGCCATCTACAGCAAACCCACAGCCAATATTGTGTTAAATGGAGTAAAATCGAAATCATTTCCACTCAGATCAGGAACTAGGCGAGGTTGCCCATTGTCTCCACTTCTTTTCAACATTGTAATGGAAGTCTTAGCCATTGCAATCAGGTATGAGAAGGCAATCAAGGTTAACCAAATAGGATCAGAGAAAATAAAACTGTCACTCTTAACAAATGATATGATTGTACATCTGGGAAACCACAAGGACTCAACTACAAAACTCCTAGAAGTAATAAAGGAATACAGCAACATCTCAGGATACAAACTCAATACTCACAAATCTGTAGCCTTTATACATATCAACAATAGTCAAGGTGAAAAAACAATCAAGGACTCTATTTCTTTTACAATAGTGCCAAAGAAGATGAAATATCTGGGGGTGTATCTAACAAAGGGCATGAAAGATCTCTATAAAGAGAACTATGAAACTCTAAGAAAAGAAATAGCTGAACATGTTAACAAATGGAAAAATTTACCATGCTCATGTATGGAAAGAATCAACATTGTTAAAATGTCTATATTTCCCAAAGCAATCTACAGATTTCATGCAATCCCTATTAAAGTACCTCTGTCATACTTTAAAGATCTAGAAAAATTAGTACTTCATTTTATATGTCAGAAAAAAACCTTGAATAGCCAAGACATTACTCAAAAATAGAAACAAATCAGGAGGTATCATGCTGTCAAACTTCAGACTATACTATAAATCTATAGTGATCAAAACAGCCTGGTACTGGCACAAAAAAAGATGTATGGAACAGAATTGAAAACCAGGAGATGAACCCAGACACTTAATCATCATTTGATCTTTGATAAGCCTATCAAAAATATAAATTAAGGGAAAGATTCCCTATTTAACAAATGGTGCTGAGTGAATTGGCTGGTGACTTGTAGAAGACTGAAACTGGACCCACACTTCTCTCCTTTAACAAAAATTGACTCTCACTGGTTAAAGGTCTTAAGACATGAAACTATAAAAATTCTTAGAGAGAGTGCTGCAGAAACACTTGAAAAAATTGGCCTGGGACAATACTTTATAAGGAGGACACCCCGGGCAATTGAAGCAACATTAAAAATACATTACTGGGATCTGATCAAACTAAAAATCTTCTGCACTACCAAGAACACAGTAAGTAAAGCAAGTAGACAACCCTCAGAATGGGAGAGGATTTTTGCAGGTTATATTTCCAATAAAGGTCTAATAACTAGAATCCACAGAGAACTCAAACTTATTAATAAGAAAAGAACAAGTGATCTCATTTCATTATGGGCAAGAGACATGAACAGAAGCTTCTCTGAAAAAGATAGGTGCATGGTCTACAGACACATGAAAAAATGCTCATCATCTTTAATCATCAGAGAAATGCAAACCAAAACCACTTTGAGATATCATCTAGGAGTAGTCCACATCATAAAATCCCAAAACTACAGATGTTGGTGTGGATGTGGAGAAAAGGGAACACTTCTACACTGCTGGAGGAAATGCAAGCTAGTATGTTCCTTTTGGAAGGAAGTTTGGAGAACATTCAGGGATCTAAATGTAGACCTGCCGTTTGATCCTGCAATTTCTCTACTAGGTTTATATCCAAAAGACCAAAAATCACTTGGCAACAAAGATATTTGCACCAGATTGTTCGCTGCGGCTCAATTCATAATTTCCAAGTCATGCAATAAGCCCAAGTGCCCATTGACCTATGAATGGATTAATAAATTGTGGTATATGTATACCATGGAATACTATGCAGCATTAAAAAAAGATGGGAGACTTTACCTCTTTTATGTTTACATGGATAGAGCTGGAAAATATTCTTCTTAGTAAAGTATCTCAGGAATGGAAAAATATATATTCAGTGTACTCAGTACTACTATAAAACCAATTTATAATCATTACACTTTCATATGAGAGTTGAATCACAACTATAGCCCAGAATGAAGGAGAGAAGGGGAGAGAAATGGGAAGGGGGGGTGGTTCAATAGAGGGAGGGTTAATGGTAGGACCACACCTATGCAGCATATTGCAAAGGTACAAGTCAAATTTATTAAGTATTGAACACAAATATCTTAACACTGTGATTAAGTAAATGAGGTGAAAGCTATGTTAATTGGTAGAATGTAAGCACTCCAGTTTGTACAAATAATCAACACATTAAATCCCACAAAGACATAAATGTATTCATGATCTATGTATATATGAATTAATATTTTATATATATATTTTTTGAGACAGAGCCTCAAGCTGTCACCCTGGATAGAGTGCTGTGGCATCACAGCTCATAGCAACCTCCAATTCTTGGGCTCAAGCGAGTCTCTTGCCTCTGCCTCCCAAGTAGCTGGGACTACAGGCGCCCGCCACAACACCCGGCCATTTTTTGGTTGCAGCCGTCATTGTTGTTTGGCGGGTCCTGGGGCTGGATTAGAACCCGCCAGCTCAGGTGTACGTGTCTGGCGCCTTAGCCCGTTGAGCCACAGGCGCCAAGCCCAAAGAATAGTATTAACAGACAAGAATCTATTCATTGTGTGACATTGCTTAAAAGACACCAAGATTCAAAGTGTCATAATCATCTTCAAATAATACAAATAAAACATTCACTTTCATAGTGCTAGTCATTACAGAGTGGAAATTTTAGTAAAGGTATTAACTGGCTATCGATAACACAAAAATAGGAAAACCTTTGCTTATGACATTGTTCAAGAAATTTATTTGTTGCAAAGAAATTTTAGAACATTTCTTAGATTTGTGATAGAGTCACAAAGGTAACAAATTAATAACTTCTGTTTTTGATACATAAACATGTTTAAGAATAGTGAATAAACTCTATAGATATTATTGCTGGAATGCTACTTCCTCACTACCAATGCTCACTCTTGGCCTGTCCTAAAGTATTAAGATAAAATCAAGCACATTAATCAACATTGTCACCAAAACACACTTCCTTAAAACTGATCATTTTGCCAAGAAATATAAATATGTTTGTAAGGATTTCTCTGAAATATGAATCAGAGACTCTTGAATCTTTCCTCTTTATTAATGATGTTTTGAAGACAGTGTAGTATAACAAAAAGATCACTGATTAATTTTGATGTAACCAACCATCAAATTTTCAGACACTCAGTATTAATTTACAATTGAAAACCATCATGTTCAAATGGTCTTTGGGGGGATTGCATTATGTGTTATATGAGGCAGTGATGCCACTGAGCCAAATTGGATGATTCATGTATTTTCTACTTTTTTATTTTATTTGCTATTATTTTATTTTATTTTTTTGTGGAGCATATTTCTTTCCAAAGGAGAAAATTCTCTGAACATATAACAAACACACATACATACAATTGTGCAGTTGAATTGTGAATTATGTGCAGCTAGGACATTGAATCAGAGATGGAAAGACTAATTACCCTCAGTAAGCTATAAGTTGAAAGATGAGATCACTATCAATTTATTTGCTGCCAAATCAGTAAAAAAGTATGAAACATTTCTTACATTTAATTGAATTTCACAGCAATATTAATATTAATCTACATAGATTCAACCAAAATCCATTCTCTTTACTTCTTCAACCACTTTTTCTCTCATTCATCTCTAACAGACAACTTCTTGCCATTTCCTTTTTATTTTTTTTCTCTGCAACAAAGGTATATGCACCAGATTGTTCTTGCCATTTCTTAAATGTACCACTCATATTCATCCTCAGAGCCCTTTTCTTTTTTATCTGTTTATAGCGTAAATGGAGTTCTCCTCAAATGCGATCTCCTCAAAGAAACAGTTCTCTACCTGTAACAGCATCACTGCCTCCTCCTTTTCCATCAGTCCTTGTTTTTTCCCTCTGCTTTACTTTTTTCTCCCTACAGTCACCTTCTTCTGCCTCCACATGGGGAGTGGTTTTGTCTGTCAGCTTCCCTGATGCATTACTGGTGCTACAATAGAACCTCACACAGTCTATTATCAGTAATGATAACTTAAAGAAATAAGAAAACAAATAAATGATTAAAGAAACAAGTGAAAGACCAAAAATTATGCTCTGAGTGTGTGTTAAAAGTTGTTAATAGCAGGAAAATAGGGAATTGCAAGCAGGTGGTCTCCTTCATTTCTGTTTTATCACAACTGCTTTGTTGTAAAGATGAAGACAGAGACATTTGGGAGGATAATTTAACTCGTCACTTTGACTGGAAGCTATTGCTGTTTTATTTAAAATCAACTTAAGAAACAATCCTTTCAACCACAGAGGAGTCTGACCATTCACTTCACTGTTCTGTAGAATTGTAAATTTTCAATGCAAAGAAATAGTCATACAAGTTCTAGCAAAAGTCTTATATCCAAAGTGTCTGGTGGTAAATAAAAATAAAAAAAATAAGGGCTAACCAGTATACTATTTGTAACTTAAGCCTCAAGAATTATTATTGGGAGGGTTAATGGTGGGAGTATACCTATGGAGCATATCACAAGTACAAGTCAAATCTATCAAGTATTGAACACAAATGTCTTAACACTGTGATTACATAAATGAGGTGAAAGTTATGTTAATTAGTAGGATGTAAGAACTCCAATTTGTACAAATAATCAACACATTGAATCCCGCAACAGCATAAATGTACTCATGATCTATGTATATATGACCTAATTAAAAAAAAAAAAGAATTATTGTTGGCAGAACATAGAATGCAGAAAACTAAAGCAAGGAAGAATACAAGAAAAATCTTGGTTCTGGTCACCAAGGGAGAAGTGTTTGGTAGGTAAAAAAAGAAAGCACCTTTATAAGACTAGTCTATCATCACATTCTATTAAATAAACTCATTTATATTTGAACCAAGCTTAGTGCTCTTAGGAGTGTCCAACATGGGGCCCATGGGCCACATGCAGATTATTTGAAAACTTTTGCTACACAAAACTATATTTTCTTTTATTCATTTAATTTTTCTGTTCCTTTTATCATATTTCAAAGTAACAAACCTTTGATCAAGAATTATTGTGGGATTTGGTGACATAAATGATCAAAGAAAGAAACAATAGACATTGATGTAGCACAGTAATAAGGCTACAGTGAAGAATAGTGTTGGGACAGATGGGCCCAAGAGAGAGTAACAAATGTCCCTTTCATAGGCATGTATGCTAGATCCCTCTTTTTTTTAATCCAAGAAAGTATACTGCTATTTTGAAGTTATTTAAATGTGTAAATTATGTAGGCAGCATTTTTGCTATGTACCTTATTTGAAGGAGCTAAAATACATAGAATTGAGAGAGAGAGAATGAATTAAATCCAGGAACATCTCAAACCAGTTTCCTAGTTTAGAAACATTTATGGGACCATGGTCAAAGTATATGCTCAGGTAATAATATAAATATTCAGTAACATCTCTTTCAAACATTTGCAATAGCCAATGACTGCCCATAGCAACTATCATGGGAACATCTCTTCCTCTATGACATATCCCTACCACCCACAACACGACAGTCTTTCATTTGCTTCAGTTGGATCCTGATATCTAGGCTGCTTGATCTCTGCATCTTGGTCCCTCAGTTTCCCCTCTTGCGACGTGCTGCAGTCTCATATCTGGTCCGGTCATGTCATACATTCTACGATGAGCTATTCCATGTACAGTCTACTCTTCTTCTACTCTGTTTCAGCAAAACCTTTATGCTACTTAAATAATTTTATCCAGAGAATGAGGAACAGGAAAAATAATTGGGAAAAAAGGGGAGGTTTGTAAACATTTGGAGGTCAAAACATTTTATCACATCACATTTTGTTTACACTTGGGGAACATTGATAAAGACATGTTGGGTATTGGGTCTCAAGTCTCTTTTACTACGAGTGTGTGCAGCTCTACTTGGGAACCTTTGGAGGTATCCAGGGTGGAGTTTGGCTAATCCTTATTATTATAAGCAGTCCTCACTTTTCCACAGAGAATATTTTCAAAGACCCCCAGTGGATACTTAAAACCATAGACCATGCTGAAACCTGTATATATTATGTTTTTTCCTATTCTTAAGACAAAGTTAATTATAAAATTTAGGCAGAGTAGGAGATTAATGACAATATCTAATAATAAAATAGAATAATTATAACAACACATTGTAATGAATGTTACGTGAATGTAGTTTTTCTGTCTGCCAGAATATCTTACTGTTTTGTATTCACCTATTTTCAGACTACGAATGATTGTGGGTAACTGAAACCAAACAGAGCAACTGTGGGTATGGGGGGCCTAGTATAATGAGAAACTGTATGGAAAGAAAATACCAACAGGAAATTCAATCCACTGTTGCTTCAAACTTAGTGGTTTTGACAATAGGAGAAAGAATTCTGGGAAGAAACTTCTAACCTCTGTTCCCTATCATAATTATTTCAAAGGAAGGACCAATCTCTCTATTCTTACTCTCTCTCCTAACTATGCTTTAACCAGAGATAGTCAGGGAAAGGAGTGGCCAGCTGCATTCATTGTTCTTTCTAGGACATCTTCTCCCTCCCTGAAGGCTTGTAAGGATCTATAACACCAAATCGGTTCACACACTAGCTCTGGGGAATGTCCTGACCAGCATTACCTAACTTGCTCATTGGACTTGTGGTGGCATCTTTTGTTGACACTGTTTTCAAATTATGGGCACACCTTAGAATCGCCCTTCACTTTCGCAGTTTACTGAGAGCCCTTAGCATCTTTCTAATTTTAAATCCACAAGGGCCCTTAGGATGGTCCTTCTAATCTCTCATAGAGTGATAGCCTTTGCCTCTGAATCTGTCCATTTTTATACAATCAGAATGTATGTTCTAACCAGAGTTTAAAATCATTTTCTCTCCCCTTTGCTGCAGCACTGCCTAAATACACATGCAAATTCTGGAAATTAGTTTGAACCAGTGATTGCAAAGCTTGTTTAAGGCTATTCTATAGCTGCTGTAAAGCAGGCAAAGACTCTGATGTGACAGGTTGAGGCAGGTTTTAAGTAGTCCCAGCCTAACTGCCCCTGGTTTCTCTCCTTTCCCGTCAGGCTTCAGTGTCCTAAGCAATTAAGAGACCCACGGAACTAGAAATATGTATTTCCAGAGAGGTTTTTGACATTCTCACATATGAAACATAGATGATACATTTAGCTCAAGAATTTTTTTGGTGGCTGTCAGGAACCAAAGTATCTTGTCCTATGTCTACTTTGCCTGCATGCAATATAATCTTGGATTTACTAATACTTGTGATAAAAATAAATTCCTGGTTCAGACTGAGGATGAGGTAATGAACCTCTCTTCAATGTGCTACTGAGCACAAAGGTCAGAGAAGAATCTAACAGAGCCCAAGGTGAGCAAAAACTTTATGCGTCTCCATCTGTTTAATTTGCTAATTCTTTCAAATACACACAAGTGTGTTGTGCAGTTAGCATACACAGTGAGGGAAATGTTCCTATCTCACAGAATATAAAAAGCTTGAAAGAAACAAACACATACCCTTATGCAAATGTGAGTGTTCTGCAAATGTAGCTCAGTGACTCACATAAGAATATTAAGTATAAATTTAAAACACAAAACATTTGTTTATATGCTCTGCTTCAATAGATGATATATTTAGCAATCACAAATATTTAGCAGTAGACATTAATAAAATGAGCCAAAACCAAGTTGACTAACAATAAACTTGCTAGTTTGGATTAATAGAGGATTTGCTATGTCTTTCCATTAGGAAGCTCCAAAACCTTTAAACCTGAGTGCTCGCCATATTGGCAAAATAGTATACGGACACGTTTTATTACTACAAATTCAGAGACATAGGAAAGGCGAAATTAAGAGCAAACCTAAAAATAACTATTTGAGGGGAAATTTCATTTCCTTAAAGAGAAACATGAAAAACATATTCATGGATTATTTCCTTTAGACTTTGAAAAAAGGATGATTAAACACTACATTGTAAAATCTTACAGAGGTTCATTTGATCACCATATTTTTAGAAATTTCATGTAAAGGAGAAAAACAAAACATTCATGCTCCAGGATGTTATCTATACTCCTAGTGATGACATTCAAATAACTCTGGTAGCTTTCTGAGTACTTGGCAGTTTCTCCAAAATATACCAAGGAAAGAGCACAACAGTACTACGCTATATCATGTCACGTTCTTCTACAACACAAACATTGACTCGTCACCACATGCTATTGACAGCACTGCTATGGCAACATCCTTGCAGAGTTTCGAGCTCCTTTGAAAAATAGGATCTAATCAGCACAAAGGGAGATAAAATGCCATCATTACTGTTGCTATAATTATCTAGTTGAAAAAATAAGCTCTATAATATAGAATCAAAACAAACTTGTTCAGTGAAACTAAATGTTTTATCTCAGCTCAGCTTATGTTTTCAAGTAAGCTGGTTAAAAATAAGCAAAGAAAATACTGATTGACCTTCCATCATGTTTATAGGATTTTTGTTTCTGGTTGAAAGGCTAAATTTTTTCATTAAAGAACGTTTAGAAAATACATATTCAATCTGTATTCAAAAATGGTTTACCATAATTAAACCACAGTTCTACATGATGAGAAAGAACATTTTTCTGTTACGATCTTTTGATTTCGTTTTCTTTTCTACAGATACATTTAAGATCTATTTCTATCTTATTTAAATGCATCATAAGTCTAACTCCATATATTTCATTATAAATATGTACTAAAATAAGCAAATGTATAAATTTTTGTGATTGTTTAGGCTTGGCGCCTGTGGCTCAACGGGCTAAGGCACCAGCCACGTACACCTGAGCTGGCGGATTCAAATCTAGCCCAGACCTGCCAAACAACAATGATGGATGCCACCAAAAAAAGAAAAAAAAAAAAGGTCAGGTGTTGTGGTAGGCGCCTATAGTCCCAGCTACTTGGGAGGTGGAGGCAAGAGACTAGCTCAAGCCCAGGAATTGGAGATTGCTGTGAGCTGTGATGCTATAGCACTCTATCCAGGGCGACAGCTTGAGGCTCTGTCTCAAAAAAAAAAAAAAAAATTTGTGATTGTTTAATTTTGCCAAAATTTGGATGGACACTTCAACAGAGGCCTGCGACTTTATAGAAGTATTTTGCTGGTTCCACAGAATGTGCTTGAAAACTAAATTTGTGCTAATTCCTCAAAAGAGTAAAAGGAGTGTCTAATGCAGAACAATAATGAATCCATGATAAAGAGATATATAATACAGGTTTTCAAATTGAATTACAGGATAAAGGCTACCCTCCAATAAGCCAATTAACATAATTTTTAAGAAATGTAAATATGGAAAAACACTGTTTAAAATAAAGAGGAAGCACAAATCAAATAAGAATGGTAGAAGGGTACCTCACAGAACTGGTAGAGAAAGCGAACCACTGATCACATCCAAACAAAAGAAAAGTTTGAAATGAAACAACCCGGAGAGATAACCATTTAACTGCCACATAGTAGAGAGGATATTCTTTAAATACTCATAAATTTCAGAGACACTGGGAGGGTGTTTTAGAACAAAAACACTAGTGACATTACTTCTAGTTATAAGAAAGATTATATCTGAAGATGATCTTGATATGAACTTTGTATTAGTTGTTAATTACTGCAGACAGTCCAAGTGAAAATTCCGACTCCTTCCTCTGCTCTCCATCTTCTGTCACGTTCTTGCTTCCTCAGCACATTCATTTTGCCATGAATGAATCATGATTTGCTGTTACTCATTCATAATTGCCATGTCTAATCAGCCAGGAATATTGATCCTGACCAGGCTTAACTTGCAGTCTACTTCTTTGATGAAATATATATTCCATCTAGATGACTACATATGTGTGAATGTCAACTTTGCCTATTGATAAAGAAAAGTTCCAGTCTATATCTGGATATATTCTTGGACTGACTCTGAATCAAATAACTCCTTCTTAATCACACTAAGTATTTCTATTCATTGAAAGAGGCTCTTATAACGTAATTCAAGTAAAGTGTTTCCAAGGGAGGGGATTAGAGGGGAACTGTGTATGGACCTGGGTTGACACTTTCACTTACTACCTCTACTCATAGCAAGTTGGATTTTAAGAAACTCACTTAGATAAGACATTTGTGAAACATGAAACTCACTCACCATTCCGACTCTCTTCATCAATAGCAACTATGGTAGCTGGTGGTCCTCCCCTAGCTAGTTTGCAATCTAAAGAGAGAAAATAACCAAAGGTAAGAATTAACCACTGCAGGGGCACTCATCATGATATCGACTATATTGAGATTTAAAAAAATGCAACCAAATTATTATGTCATTACTGTCACCATTTTTTATTTTAAAACTATTTTAGAAGAACTACATATTACCATTTTATAATAAGATCACATTGTGTGCCACAAAACTATTCAAATCTTACTGAGAAAACACCAGCAGAAACCACTGGAGAGCAGAAGTCCTTCAGGACAGAGATAATGGGATGGAAATTTAACCCAAAGAAATAACATAAAGAGATGATTAACAAGAATAAATTGTAATTAAAGCTTCACAACAGAAACAAACATAATTGAACTTTAATTGTGATAAAGGGTCTAATTAAAGAGAGTGAATAGAATTTTAACAATTCTCTAAAGAGAATAAAACAAAGACACAAGAAATGCTTATGAGGTTGTTTGGGAGTTTTATTTTTGTTGTCTTACCCTCATATTGCCCGTCTGGAGTCAAAAGTACAGAGTCACCAATGGAAGCAGATAAGAGAAATGGAAGACAGGAAGGAAGAAAGAATATATGTATATATTTAGTGAGAGATTTAAAGATATAAAAATATTATATAATAACACATACATCACCTACTGATCTGTGGAAATGGCATCTATAAAACATATCACATTGTATAAATGTAATATAACATTAGTATATTAACTTGATAATATATACCATTAGCATTTTTAAACTACTATAGATAGACCTGAAAACAACATAAAGTATATTTACATGTTTCTTATGAAAAGAAAAGGCAAATTATTTATAAACAGTCTACTGTTGTTAAGTGTGAAGACACTTTAAGAATGTAGTTCCTGTCAATCAATAGTGATGATTAATTCGTTATTCCAAACACTGCTAATGCCCCACTAGTATCAGATGGTAATGAACATAAAAATAGCATCATGAGCTATAATATCTATGACAATTAAAATATAAAAACTGAACAGGCAAGATGTCAAGTGTACATTTCTGAGACATCAAGTGTTCTCCTCGGATGTACGCAGTGAGGCTGACAGGGCTGTGCTCGGCAGTTATGTATCCATGGCATCCTCCTGTACAGTGTGCAAATTAATTTTGCTTAAAGACATCCAAATATGCATATTAACTGGCAGAAGATTTCAAGGTTTATTTAGTTATTTATAAAAATTACATCATTTATTCTGCAAGTGGCCATGAATATCAAGGCTTGTGGTAAGCACTGCTCGGGGTTGTAAGGTGTGCACTTTCTTATATGAAGCAAGGAAGCTGAGACATCCACATTTTTTTCTTCATTCTTGTAATATTCAAGGAATTCCAAGCGTTAACCTTTTCACATCTACCATAGCTCATACTCATACACTTCTTCCTCCCCTTCCCACATCCCCAGACACAGGCCATCGATATTCTCTCAATGGTTTCCTCACTGGTCTCCCGGAAGCCTTATTTTCACCCTACATTCATCTATTCCTTTCACTAGAATTATTTTCATGTATCCAAAATAATGGCATTTATTTGCACAAAATCTTCACATGTGTCCTTTGAATTAGAGGGGGAAAAATAGGATAACATTCTAGGTTTTCACATGGCCTAAGCAGTCTTCATTTAGAAATAAGTGACTTGCCCTCAGTCACATTAAACCACTTACTTTTAATGAGATGTATCTTTCACTTCTGGAAAGTTTTTTTTTTACTTAGATTATTTTTAACCTTATTCCCACCTAGAAAATCTCTATTTTTCTTTGTAAAATTAGATATTTCACATGTATCATGAAATGTTGACCAATTTCCTAGTCAGAATTTCTTTTACACCTATATACTCATAATATTGTGTTTTTCTAGTTCTCCCTTTATATCTTCAAAACTCATTAACTCATTCAGTCAGATGTATATGTTAATCACTATATTCTAAACCTGTGAATAAAACAATAGCAAATAGTTTCGTTCCTCAAGGATCCTGGTTGGGAGGAGTAGAGATCAGAAAAACAAAGATACAGAGGCAATCACACAGGTATAATACCGTATGGTACATGTGGAGTCAGTTCTTAATAAATTTACTGACAACATAATTGACTAAGGAAAAAAGATAATACATGAGGAGTGGGAATGGAATCGTGAAATGGGAGGAGAAGATTTGTTAAGAAAAAAATTTAAAAAGATACCTGACCATGAACCAAATTCTTGGATTACCAAATCTCACTTTTGTTCATTTTTTGGAGAGCAGTTACTTTTTAAGATAATTCCCTACAGATACAAACACACACACACACAAAATGTACGACCGCATGCTACTGCCTTAGTAAGGACTATGATACCTACACAGACTAGATTAAGGGCTTATAGAAGAATATACATTTAATCAATAACTTTATGGGCAGGCCGAATAAAAGAAAAGAAAAGAGGGCGGCACCTGTGGCTCAAAGGAGTAGGCGCTGGCCCCGTATGCTGGAGGTGGTGGGTTCAAACCCAGCCCCAGCTAAAAAGAAAGAAAGAAAAGAAAAGAAGGGAGAAGTTAGGTACATATATTTTAAATAGTTTCACCAGGGCTTATCTTTAAGGGTAGAATTATTCTATGTAGTTCAACCAAATAATACTCCTCATATCCCAGCCCTATCTCACCCTTCTTCCTTTCCCATTTTCACGTTAATTCTTTATCATTAAAAAAAAAATGAAATTTACATTCATGGCACCAATTGCTAAAGTGCACTTTTTATTCCTCTTCCCTGTGTAGTTTTATTCCTCTTTCAAGAATCTTCCAAGGCATCCCCTCTTCTAAAATACCGTCCCTGGATTTAAGTGCCTCCGCTCTGCATTCCTGCAGCTTCCTCTGTATTCTACTGGATTCACTGCTCCATCAGCAAAATACTGTGGCTTTGGCTTTCACAAGAGTTTTCAGACTAACACTGCATCATATTCATTTTGGTAACTTCAGAACCTAACAGGAACTGATCATGACAGAATATTTGTTCAATTATTCTGAACTGCAACTAGCCAAGCTAACTCTCCCATCGTATACCCTTCACGAGAGCTGCTCGGAAGTTGGTTCTTACTCTCTTCTCACCATTAGAAACAACCCAGAGGTAGAGGCTCAGCTCAATTTCCTCCCAGTCAGAACCCTTTGTATTACTCCCTAGAAGCTTTAGTCTCCTATCATATTCCAAACCCCCTCATGAGATATTTTCTTAGATAACACATACTTCCAGATCAATACAAGAATTTTTAAATGTTTTTGAGACTGACAAAACTAATAGAGGTGAGTCAGACATACAAAAATTGTCTATTAGTCACATTGCTCATATGAAGTATTTATTTTGAAATGATGCTTTCATGAAAGTATAATTAATTAGTTTTAAAATTCACCAAAATATTTTTAATAACAGATATAGGCAGAATTGTCTTGAAAAGAAAGTAAATATGGATGGCATAGCCAAGGATACATTATGCATGCAAAATATATAAATGGAGATGAAAGTGAAGACTGGAAAACAATTTGAGGGATGGCGGGCGTTTCTCTATGATCTGTGGATAACCTGTCTGCATGGGAAGGCAGGTTAGCTGCTGACGCCTGTATCTTGGAAACGGACTTCCTTAATCTATTTAATTTCACCCTTGACTGTCCTGGTTAAATAAAAAAATTCATTGTTTTTCATGCCTAAAATTTCTAACCTCTTAATCCCCCATCCATTCCCTATATCCAATTTGTTATAAAGTACAGGGTATGCCAACACCTGAAGGCTCAAAGTGGCTTAATTCCACCAATTTGTCATCAAGCTAAAAATAAGCCATGAATTTTTAAATAATCATGCGTTAACAAGTTGAATATAAAACCCAAAAAGAAAAATGAGAATTATGTATACTGACTGATCTCAATTATAGTAAACCCATGATGCTCTATTTTTATTGTAGCCTAAATTTTAAGAGCATGATATATAAGAACAAGACGATAATCCAGAATTTTCAAAATATGCTGATTTTTTTTTTTTACCAAGTAAAGGGATCAGCCAGGAAGTACAACCTTATTTTCACCCTATCCTATTCTCAAACTTCCCTTTATGACCAATTTATGTATTTTAATAACATTTCAAAATTATTCATTCTTTTTTCATATACTAAAATGGTAATTGCAATCTGTATGTTGATAACTTGGATATTATATTTCCTACTCAGACCTCTCTTCTGAGACTGGGTCTCATTGCTCAGACAACTAACATCTCCAACTTATAATTTGAAGTTCCCTTAAACACAATACTGTAAATTGAGTTCTAGTTGCTACCCCAGTCTAAACTTAGACTCTTTAGTATATATTATATCAGTGAATAGGATAATTTATACCAAGTAGCATCAACTAGAAACCAGAGAGTCACCATTTCTATCTATCTTTGTAGCCTTCCAAAATAGACCCAGTATGAATTAGTGAATTAAATTCTTAAAAAAAAAATTTCTTATATTCACCTTCTGCTTTCAATCTGTGGCACCACAATAATCCCCCTCTTACCTAATTGAGTAGGTTTGCCTAACTATTCTTCACATAATCTTATCCCTGCTCTGATTTAATTTTGTATGTTTAACCTTTCATAAATAATCTACCACAAATAAAAATTGTTTCTTGTTTAATTTCATTTGGCATTTCTTTTCTGTTATGAATGAAAATATGTTCATGGCCTACATCCCAATGCATAATATAATTTTGAATGAAAACTAAATTATTTTATATGGCCTACAAGATCCTGCAAGATTACCTTTCTTCTTCCTCTTCTGCCTAATCCACGTTCATTCTCATCAAACCCATTTCTGATCCCCAGCCTAGTAAGATTCAGTAGACCAGGTGAGGTTACACATGCTCATAACTCTCTGTCTCATAGCATTGGTTTATAATTATTTGAGTCCTTCTGGGCAGGAACAACCCATACCTTGTTTCTGTCCTGCATGGTTAGTCCCCAGGGCAGGCTTCCTGGCATGTAGTGATTTTATGCAATAACTTAATACATACAAGATGAAAGCTCTCAACCCAATTTGCCACATTAAAATTTTGAAAACCACACTATACAACATAATATTCTTTGTGTGTTCTATTAACCTTTGAAATATCATGCTCAAATACAAGTACAGCTCAAATCACATCCTTCCATTCAACATAATTTCATTAAACATTGACGAGAGAGAAAAAAAAAAAAAGAGTTGATTCTAAGTCAGAGTGTCAGAGTCACTGTTGGTGTGGAAGTACGCATGCTCTCCCCCCAGGCCTGCAGTAAGTTTTCTCCATGTCTCAAGTGTGTGCCGGTGAGGTCCATCAGAGTGCCAGTATGGTCCTGGGCTGAGTGAGTACAGGTGTAATGGGCCTTTGATGGGATGTCATCCCCTCTAGGGGTGGCTCCTGCCTTGTCCCCTGAGTGACTGAGATAAATTTTAGTAACCCGCAACCCAGAACAGAAATACTAGGTAAAAAACAAACAAACAAATAACCTTACTGTTTTTACTAATCTTTTCTAAATATATGCATATCTCATATTTATTTCCATTTTAATATTAAAAATGTTTGATCTATATATAAAAGTTTGGTTATCATGTTTGGAACAGAAATATACCCTAGGAACTTAACTCTTATTTTCATACTTTTTGTCTGTAGTAAAATGTTTCCTTCTATGTGTTTCACTGTGGATATGGTTAAATGAAGACTTACAGTGGTGGGCAAAGGAAGTATTATTATATATATTAGTATTACAATATATTCTAATCCTAAGGACAGAATTATTGGTGTTGTCTCAACAGACATATAAGTCTACCATTAAAATAAGAAAGGTTTAGGTAATTCTGCAGGAATTTAGGATTATTACAAACTAGTTATGAAAGATGATAGAGAGTTCACAATAACTCAGAGTGGTGATTAAAAGAGAAGAAAGAAGAAAATATTCACTTGTTTCTTATTAACTATAGTTTCTATTGGAATTCCACACTCTGATCATTCAATTGCTTGGAATAAAGAATTAATATGTAGTAGCAAGATCACTCCCACAACCTATTAATAGTGATAATGTATTCCAAACTGTTTCATGGCTTTATCAAAATGTACCTTAAAAGAATAAAACTAAAAGACCTCAGATACCATAGCTTTTATGATATCAAAGATCACATATGCTTTTCTGTTATCTTAGAATTTTAATTAAATTATTTTCTTACCAGAGGCCAATAATTATCAATAAATTATTCTAGCACCTAGAAGAGTATTTGAACTAACATAATCATTCAATGAATTTATGGAATTAGCATATATCTCACTCAATGGAAAATGAGTAAAATAAATAATCCCTTAAATCCTTACAATTAGTAATTTCAATCCTTTGAGGAGTGTTTTGAGATGTTGAAAAAATTGATTCCTCGTATACTGGTTAGGGTCCTGTGCTTTGGAGTCAGAAATTCTAACTTTAAATCTTAACCTTAGCTTTAATAGTAATATAAAATGGGACAAATTTAACCTCTTGTACTTCATTAATGAGGATAAGAGTAGTAAGTATAATGCTTTCATGAATTTTTTACAAGAAGGATAAAATGAGATAATCTATATAATTTCTTAGAATAGTGCTGCCTGGCAAAAAGTTCAGAAGGGATAGACACACATGTACTCTTTTATAATTTTATAGTATCATTATTTTCACAAAGGAATTCATCTGGACTATCTTTTTGTTTGTTTGTTTTACTTTGATCCAAGTACAGACAGTATAGACTTCCTTGGCTCTTCCTAAATATTCACTAGGGCTGGCCTTATTTACCTATGGGATTGTGGAATGCATTCTTAATTAAGAATAAAAGCAATGACATGAAATGTCACTGATGGTCTGCAGGGACAGAAATCTGCTGGAATTCCTATCCCAGAGATCAATCTAGAAATGTTTATTTGAATTTATTAGAGAAAAATAGAGTCTTTAAACTTGAGGTTTTGAAAAAAGGCAATAGGATGCTCACAGTCCATTTCTGGTTTCACTATAGACCTAAAATGTCTTGGTATAATTGAGTAGAAATATCAAGGAAGAGTTGCAGGCTTTCTGAACCTCCTTTTCCTGTCAACATTCCTCTATTTTTTTATTTTGGAACTTCTTTTCCTGTCAACATTCCTCTATTTTTGGAACTACATCTGGTCTCTTTTGTTCAGGTTTCTGTATATCCTCTCTCTCTCTTTCTCTCAGATACACATACATGGAATCATTTGCTTCAAAACCATCGATTTCACATTCAACGAAAGTACTGAGTCTCTTTAGATTTCATGCTACACAAACATTTTATTTTCATTTGTGTGGCACAAGCAGCAGAACAAGGGCTGTTCTCATTTTTCTTGTTGATCTTTGCTATATTTATTTCCAGGAAAAAACACATACAGGAGTAAAATCTTTAGACAAGAACTCCTTGTTTTTAATTTTGTCTCATCCAAAAGAAAAAGACTTTGATCTTGAATTTTTTTTTAATTATTTGAGCAAAACTCTAAGTTATACACATAGCATCTAAAGTTATAGTCAACAAAGCCATGGAGTTCAATAATTATGGAGAAAAATACAATGAGTAATTTTAAGGATATTCCAAGTAAGTCATTTTCAGTTCGAGATCAGGATATGCTACTTATGATTAGTCTGTCTGCATTAGCATTTACAGACTTTAGATTTCACCGTGGAGGGAGACATATTTTATAATGCCTTAGTGTCTTCATGAATTTCATTACATAATTCAATTAAGACTTTACAACATGATATAGTAATAGCCACTGAATTCATTAATGATTTTTGCAGTACATCGTCACTTTCATGAGGAAAATTTTCTATAGAAACCATGGCTCCCTCTGCACTTTTAAAGAAAATTTTATTTACTTCCTTTTATTCTAATTGGTCTGTCAACAATAGCAGCTGTGCATATGGATGAGAAACCTCATTCTTATTCTTAAGAAGCTGAAGAATATAAGCAATCAAAATAAAGATAAGTGAGGGGCTTCAGGAAGAAGGCAGAAACTGTCAGTAGAAGAGGAGACAAATCATTTTAAGGTTGCTTTTATTCACTGGGGATATTACTATATATTCTTATTTTGTAATTTTATGTGAATGTATTGTCACATCATGTTAGTCTCATACATAATCCTCATTTATATAATTCATACTGTATAATTTAGAAACTGTTTAGATGTCATATCCGTTGGTAGTTACAATTCTTTACTTATCTAAATTTCCATCAGGAACCATGATTACATTTAGGGAATTTAAGATGGATGGAAAAATCTTTATTCCAAGGTGTAATATCACCACTGACATCAAAAAACTTTCAGAGTTTTGAAGTTAAAAAAAAAAATAGCATTCTTCAAAGACAGCCTAGGTTCAATATTAGCTTCATTTGACCCTTGCTCTACTTTGTAAATTATGTAAATTCTCTGTAGCTCACTTGCATTATTGGCAAAATAAATGTTATTTTACAGAGAAGTGCCTGGCATATGGAAATACTTACTAAGTTTTTGTTAGGTAAATTTTTATTCTAACCGAAGGAGGAAATCACATCTCATTACATATGTCTATATTTTAAACGCAATGACTTTTATGTATTTTTAAATATTCAGGAGCAATTTCTTATAATTTTAACTTTCACAGGAAAACCATAATTTATTAGTAGATAAAATCAAAGGCTTGGGATCTGAAAAAAAAAGGCTTGGGATCTGTATTAGCATTTTTGTTCTGCATTTAACATATTGAATTAGTAACTGACAGTAGATTGTTAAGAATACATTGCGGTAACTGAGTCATGCAAATACTGTCCTTTTTTTTTTTTTTTGCAATTTTTGGCCAGGGCCAGGTTTGAACCCGCCACCTCTGGTATATGGGACTGATGCCCTACTCCTTTGAGCCATAGGCATCGCCCCATTTCCTTTAAAAAATAATCAGAGTAATGTATATAATTAAACTAAAAAGTAACTATTTTTTGATAACCTAATATACAATAGAGAAAGTACATCCTCTACATGTTCTGACAATCTTTTCCTGTTATTCTTAAATCTTCCTGAAATGCTTTTTCTATTGTTTAGCTTGTTTTAGCACATTATTCAACTTGTCTTTGTAGTTTATAATTAAAGTAGGAAGTAGAAAGAAAAGGATAAGTGTTTGTGTCCATGAGGAAAACAAGATTTTTCAACACTTTATGAAAAGCAGTTAAAGTGTTTATATCCACGCTGTTTCAGAAAGCTAATTTGCTATTATATTTCTAATTATTCCTAATGAGGAGACTCTGAGGAAATTCTCAATTATGATTCTTACTTAGATACCCAACAGTGTCAAAAGATAAAAGCTGAAGTATCAACATCACTGTTTAAAGGTACAGTCTTCAAACAGTGAGATTCTTCTGTTTACAAACTACTTAATGATTCTTTTGCCACAAGTCAATTATGCGTACCTAAAATGTTGTTAAAAAGCAGACTCTGTGGATTAAATTTTAAAGTAAAACTTGTAAGCATTTAGTTACTTATAATTTGAAACATATTATAGCATACCATTTAGTTATCAAGTAACTAAATATAAGCAAGTAATATGAAAGAGCATACCCATGTAAATATCACATCTGTTTTCCAGTTGTAACACACTGTACCAGGGAATGGATCTCCTGGGTTCATAAGACACAGTGTAGTGAAGTAATTTTCCTACATAAATGAAATAGGACAGGTTCATATTTCCAAACCTCCCTCCCAAGAAAGTAGTAATATTTAACTTCTGTTTCCTCATCTAATACATAACTATTTTTCACTTATGTATGAAACAGGGGAATTGTTAGAGGAGCCGGAAAAAGTAGTTGGTATCACTGTCTGACAAAGTTTGTGTATTTGAATAGACAAGTAACAAGAAATTTAGCAGTATTTTTTCCATTTTTTACTTTCTTATTTCTCAATGTGATGAACAGAACTAGTCTGGAAAAAGGAAAAGAAAGGAAAAAAAGGAAAAAGGAAAAGGAAAAAGGAAAGGAAAAAGTCTGAGGTGGAAGGGGAGGGGGTGAGGGGTAGAGTCATGAAAGGAAAAAAATCTAAAAAATAACAAAACAAAACCCAATCATTTCTTACTTTCTTGCCTTCTCAGAGCTTTATCTGATACAACTCCACCTAACAGCAGCTTCCTTGGGGTAATACATCCAGATGTCACCCCAGTGGAAAACTGAATATAGGACAGCAAGCACCACAGGAACTTGTATTCTTCCATTGTTTCACAATAAAGAGAAAGTGAGCGGGGTGATGTGTTTTAACACATGTCCATTATGTTAAAAATGATACTTTACCTAAAGAATAATCCTTTAAAAGTTGGTCATATGAACTTGTTCTTTCTTGTTATATCTGAGTAAAACAGAGTCAAGAATCTAGGAGAAAAAAAGCACTCAAGGCACATAACAAGGCTCTAAAAATGTAATTCTCTGTGAGTCCAGATGCTGAAACTGCCTATTGTAACCTGAGACCAATTTTATCTAAAATAGCTGAGATAATGTGCTGCAACTCTAAGACAACTAACTTTGCCCACTGCCCTTGCTCATACATCAGAGCTTACCAGGTCCCCAGAACCTCACTAATGTCAAAGAACTTTACAAAGAGCAGTTCATAACATTTCCCTTTTCTTTTTATTTTAAATGATACCTCCAACCATGTTCTTATTCTTTGAACATAACAAAGGTCAACTAGTCTGCTTATATCCCCTGAATTGCAATTCTTTCTTCCCAAATGAAACATTCAATTTAGATTCTTCTCTACATTCTTATTTTATTTAAACAATATTTTTTGGTATCATAAACTTTCCAAAGAGTAATATCAAAAGTGACTAAGATCAGCAATATAATCTGCTATATCTTGGGCAGAAAGAAATATTTTATTGGCAAATTCGGCAGAAGCCACTATGGCCTCAGGTTCTAATATACAGGTGTCCAAATGGATTTCTTCAAGAGGAGTATGCTAGGACAACAATTTAGACTTTGGCTTTAAGAAGAAAAGCCTATTATTGATCAACCACATTGCTTTTGGCTTGGAAGTTTTCTTCAGAGTTCTAAAAAACCGAAAATAATAAAAGCGCTGAAGTCAAGTATTTTACCATCCTGGGCATTAAGAGATGATATTTTTGACAATTTTCTATTCCCGTGTACAAGGTATGATGAAGAAAGTTTTATGTTCTGCTGAATTTAGCACTCAAGAGGCTCATTGTTAGGTAATCTTCCACAGAGATGGCTGCAGTTTTGAAGATCTGCTGCCTTTTTCCAGACTTTCTCCAGGGTGGGACACTAAATTTTACATCTCTGTGTTTGCTCCTATCACACATTTTGCCAACAGTAAACCCAAAGAACACATTACAGTGTAGTTGATGACTCTCGCAGCTGCTTGGCTTCTTATTTTACAATCATCCATCGCAGAACAGTTTTTCCTGCCATGTTTAAAAAAAAAAAAAGGGAAATACTAGAAAGAAGGAAAATCAATTTTTTTCAGAATTTTGGTTACATTAACCACATGTTATTATTGTTTTTTAAAAAATATTATTTTTAAAAAAATATAATCAGAACAAGAACCAGAAAATGAGCTCAACATAGTTAAGATCCCCAAAGTCCTTACTCTAAAGCTCATGAATGTAACACTTTAGAAAGCCTCAGAATGGATTAGAAAACCCTAATAAAAGTAGAGAATTGGGTAGAAAGAAGAAGACACGGCTACAGGAAGGTACATTTTTAAATAGAGAGCAAGGACAAAGAAATGACTAAAGTAGATGTAAGAACTCATAAAACATAGCTGTCTGGCGCAAGGCAGAGCCAATATTGCTTTGTGGCACATTGCACTAATTAACAGTTGTGTTAATGACCTTAACTAATCATCTTAATATTTAATTCAAAAACTCTTTAAATAATAGAAGAGTAAGTAATATATTTTAGAAAGGTTTATATCTTTATAAATTCATAATAAAAACAAATGTTAATTAAAATAAAGGGATTATTTTCATTGTGTCAAATTGTCAAAATTTTTATTAGAAGGATAATAGTCAGTGCATGTTAGAGTATAAGGAAATAAAAGTCATTAGGTAGTTTGGGGACATCTATGAATTAGATTTTTTGAAAAGAAGGAGAAAAAGAAAGGAAGAAAGAGGAAAAAACAAAGTAGGGAGGAAGGAAGGAAATAAAAAAGGAGAGAAACAAAGAAAAAAAGAGGAAGGGAGAAAGGAAAGACAGGAGAAGAAAGAAAAATCAATGAGAAAATAAATTTGAAAGGCAATATAGCAAATAGTTTTAAAAAGTGCACTTTAACTCTGAAATTTTACCATGGCACTATACTAAGACGGAAATCATCAAAACAATATATTTTGCTGTTAAAATTGCTTATAATAGTAAAGCATTATATAAGTTTATTGAATCATAAATTTGAATGTACTCTGCAGGTGTGAAAGGTACTGTGCCTTGAATACTCGCCGCAATCCCTCTTCTTGTGGGTTTATATGTGTTATTGAAGCCGGGGAGCTTAAAACTGCATTTCCCAGACTCCTTTGCAGGTAGGGTTTCCCTGACAATCTGCCAGGCAGAAAACAGCCTAATGACAATTGGAAGAAAAGAAAGGAACAGTGAGGCAAAGGCAACTCGATTAATCACAATGCAGAAAGTTTAGAATTCTATGGGGGCAGTTGTGTTCGAGAAATCAGTGTCTGCCCCAAGATATGCTAGGTTGTGGGATACGGACACCACCGAGATTTCCTCTCAAAAATTTAGACGTGTACTTAATCATTTCCTTGGCTCTCTTCTCTTACTTCTGTAGCATGCAGGCTTATTTTTCTGATTCTTTTAAATCACTTGATACTGAGTGATAAATGCATTGCAAATGAAAGAGGCTATTTAGATCTATCCTGTCTACTACGAAATCTTATGAATGAATAAGCCATTAAAATAAATATATATCTATGCTGTTGAAGAAATTTTGATGTAATTAGAAATTACATGAGAAGGTAAAAAAAATAAAAAGCAGATTTTAGAGCTGTATGTAAAGTCTGAGCTTATTTTTAAGTGTGCCTATAAACTACTTTCAATATAAAAAATCTAAATAAACAAGTTATTATTATTATTAGTGCTTTCACATTGATTACAATTCCTAAATTATTCTGGCATTGCATCATTGGACTTATAAGAAAACGTGTGCAAATATAATTTGGAAATAAAAATAAGGATCTTCATTTTTCTAGAGAACTACTTATGGTGAAAATCACAGAGACTCTATAAAGAATATATAATCATATACATAAAAAAGAATATGTGGTGATATCTGTTATATTGTAATATATTTTGATTTAAAATTGTTTTAGCCATAGGAGATGCCCTCTCATCACTCTGACACACTGACTTTGCTTTTCCACCTGCCACGTGAGCAATAGTTATTCCTTTACACCCCTTTCAACACAGCACGATCCTCAGCAATTTATATTTCAAAATGTGACACATGGCACCAATGGCAGCATGACAGGGTCTCCAAGAGTCAACTGAGTTAGATTCTCTTCCTTTATGAAGGCTGTCATGACATTATGGGAAAGCCACGGGCAGGAGCTTCACATGTAGATCAGAGACAGATCCTGCCCGTGAAGAGCTATCATTCACTCTCTGTTGGTTTGTATTTATCATATTCCAGAACTGCAACTATCCTCTCTATTTCTCCTGCATTTTTCTTCCATTTCTTATACAGTGAGACCTGTTCCACCATGAACAAAATAAGGTAACAATAATTCTGAAACAGAAAATACAATAGATGAGCAAGTGGAAGTTTAGTATAACATTTAACTTTCCTTATTGTTTCCCCCCAAAAATGTTTTATACAGATAGCAAGCTGTCTTCCCATTCATCTTCTGCCACTATTCTCTGTGCTTACTATTTTTTATGCTATTTTTGCCTTTTAAAAATGTTATATCTATCAGATATACAAAATGATATCTGAAATATTTGTAACATTTAAAATTCAATAATATTACAATGAAATGAGTATTTATGCCACCTCCACCCACAATCAGAAATGAAATATTGCCAATATTTTATAAAACTCCTGTGCTTCCTATGGTAAAATTTTGCAAGTTTGGGAGCTTTACATACTGGAATTAATTAGAGTGAATCAATTTTTCTGCAACTTGCCTCTTTCTATGCATCTATTACCTTTTGAGATTAATCCATACTAATGCACATACTTTTGTGGACCTGTTGCTGTAGAGCTTTGCATTTTATAATGTAATTACATTATTTACTCTCCTGTTGGTGGGATAACTATTGCAATATGACTTTGTATCTGTGTGTTATCTTCTAGAACAGCTGACACTAAATATTTGCCATTTTGACTGTTGTGACATGGTATTTAATGTTGTCAAATGTAAATATTTTCTGACTAGTTGACTATTTCTTAAGTGTTTTTTAAAAAAAGTGTACCACCATTTCTTCAAAATGCCAAGAAGTTATTCTTTTAGAAAAATTTGGTTGTATTCTGTTAACTAGTCATTACTCCCTGCATTTCACCAGTTTGTAGAATATAGTGCCTCTTCCTTTGGGGTCTTCTGACAAAGAGATTTTTTTTTTAATTTCAAAATATTAAGGGAGTAAAAATATTTTTGTTACATGAATACGTTAAGTAATGCTCATGTTAGGGTTTCAGCAAATCCATCACCAGAATAGTGTCCATTGCACCCTATCAATAAGTTTGTATCACTCACCCCTCCCACTCTCCTGTCTTCTTACATTCCAGTGTCCTTTACCCCTGTGTACCCATGCGTACCCTTTGTTTAGCTCCCACTTATTATGGAAATGATGTAGCATTCACTTTTCCATTCCTGTGATACATTACAGTTTCCAGATCCATCAAAATTGCTGTGACAGGCACTAAGGAACCCTTTTATATGGCTGAGTAGTACTCCATTTTATATATATGCTAAATTTCATTAATCCACTCCCGATTCTAAAGATAATTATTGTATGGATTTATTTTTAAATATTGCAATAGTTTCAACTTTTGTAGATACCTATTTTCAAGTTAACAGATTTCTTTTATTTAAGAGTATCTTTTGTCTTCTTGTGCGTAGTTTTGAACAGTGGCTAAAATATTTCAAATATATTCACTATAGCTATTAACCAATTAAGGAACAAAGAATATTCTCAAATAAGATAGAAAAGGACTTTCTTAACTTGTAAGCAGATATCTACACAAAATAATAAACCCAAACAATAACTGTGTGCTCAGAATAAACCAAGTTTGGTCTTGATTGCATTTTTTAATTTTCATTGCTAGATTCCACTTGTTAATACTTTGTTAGAATTTCTTTCTTATCACTCTTCATGTGAGTGAAAATGGTATTTTTCCTTTCTCCTACTTCCTTTCTATGGTTTTTATGAGAATATTTTCTTGTGTTTCTCAAATTTGGAGAACATTATATTGAAGTTTTCTCTTTTCTAGATACCTTTATGAATCTCTTTGTAAGGCTATGTGTGCCTGGGGCAGTGGTTCTCAACCTTCCTAATGCCATGACCCTTTAAAACAGTTCCTCATATTGTGGTGACCCCCAACTGTAAAATTATTTCCGTTGCTACCTTGTATCTGTAATTTTGCTGCTGATATGAATCGTAATGTAAACATCTGATATGCAGGAGACTCCCAAAGAGGTTGTGACCCACAGCTTGAGAGCTGCTGGCCTGGGTTTTCTGTGTAGAGACAAAATTGCTGGCTCTGGAGTTCAGATTTTCTATATTGTCAGGTATATATGTTTACAGTTAAATGTATTCCTAGGGGTGTCTATTCTGCTTTGCTTTCAAATTTATTAGCATATATATTTTTACATAATCTTATAAAAAATCTTATTCTCCCCTGTAACTGTCATCTCTCTTATATGAGTTTTAATATTGTTTATTTGGCTTCTGTCTTTATTTTTTCTCTATTTTTCTTCTTGATTTTTATCATAATATTGGTCAAATAAATAATCTTCAATTTTGTGGATTCTGTCATTTTGGTATTGTATGATTATTTATTTATTTATTTATTGGCACATGTTCTCTTTTAATAATATACATTATGTCAGAGGAACACTTAGTTTACTGATTTTGGTCTTTTTGTTTTTTAAATATAAGCTTTAAGACTATAAATTAACCATAAATTAACTTCTACATGCTTTAGAACTAAATTATGAAAGTTTTGAAAATTTATGTTGGTTGTCATTGAGTCATGATTATTCTCTAGTTATTGCTTCTTAATCATGGATTATCTCAAAGACAGTTTTAAAAAATCACAAATTTATTTATTTACATTATTTTTATTATTGAAGTATTAACTAATTTGTGTCGATGTCAGAGAATGTGGCTACACTAATAGAATTATTTTTAAAAATTTGTCGAGACTTGCTTTAATGCATCATATACTTCCACGTTAACAAATTTTCATTGCCTTAGTGAAAACAACGTATATTCCACAACTGTTGGGAGTAGCCTTTCATACACAACTCAAATATACTTTTAAAATATTCTATATCCTACTGATATGGTGCCTGTTGATCTAATTATTCATAATAATGTGTTAAAATCTTCTACAATAATGGTGGTTTGTTAATTTTTTCCATAAGTCTGTGGTTGTTTAATTTTTATTTTAAACTATGCAGTTTGATGCATGCTTATTTAGAATTGCTTCCTTTACAAAAAAGTAAACCTTTTAAAATCATGGTACAAGTGGCCCTACTTATAGCTAATAAATTTTTGCCTTATTGCTTTAAGACCTAATAAGGCACCAGATTTTATCTCCTAACTCCTAAAAATGTTTAAAATCTTAAATCTAGACCATAAGCAATTTATAAATGTTCCAGAACAAATGTGTATTGTAAAGTCTTCTTACATCCACAAACTCATGCTTTCTTATTGTATCTGATCTCCAAATTATTTCATTTCTTTCTCAATGTTATCATCACAATTTTTTTCAAAAAGTTTTGTTTTGTTTTACTTTTGTTATTAGCATTTTTAGAGTGTAGTTTTCTGAAATTCAGTCAATGAAAATCCTTGACACAGAAAGTCCATCATTATTTCTTACACTTGGTACCGCACAACTGCCCTCTACTTAGAAAAAGACTATTTGTGGATATTGAAATGCAATCCTCATTCCTGCTAAGTCCTCTGTATACAATTAGACTAAATGTAACATGGATTAGAAAAACTCTCCTTTGCTCTTCTCCTCCAGAGTCAATGATCTTTCTCCTTCCTATGTCTTTGCGTGTGTGTGTCACACACAGTTCTAGTTTGATTTTTGATAAACTGAGACTCAGCCTTTATAGTTTGGCTAAAAGTACTTAATGGTATAATACAAAGACAAATTTCTTGCCTTATCAAGTTTCCATAAAATACATTAAAATGTTGGATAGCTGCCTTATCCTAGAGTTCTTTTCAAAAAATATGAAAAGCACATTATTCATTTTCAGGCATATTATTTTTAATATATTATTGCTATGTACGGTCTTCTAATACAACACAAATCAACATGAAGCTTGTAATTTTTGTGGGATGGCGCAATTAAATTCATATTTTAATAGAATCCAAACTTTTTCTTTGTTCAGGATAAGTAAACATTAGTCTTTAAAAATATATTTAATACCATAAATGTAGTAAACATAAAAATATTCCTTTGAGCTGAAAGAAAAAATAACATATGCACACACAAATAAAAGGAGGCAGTGGGGACAGATTTGCATCCGTATTGAATCAAGAGATTTACGCTGCCTCTGCACAAAATTAAGATACACTAAAGTAAATAAAGGGGATGTTAATCTACAAACTAAATGTAATCTATCAGCTAATTTTTAAGATATGAATGCTTTGGGCATGATTAGATTAAACAAACATTTATGAATCAGAACAGGAAAGGAGCATATTAAAATGAAATAAGCTAGCCCAACGGGAAGATGGCAAAGGAATAATTTGGAAGCAAAATACGACAAAAATAAGTACCTCGATATTAGATAATCTAGCCACCAAAATTAAATTTTTACATTGTTGTACAATGCCCCCCAATTCTCACCAATATATGATCTTTTCTTTCACTTTGATAACTATGCATTCATTATGTTTTCTTTAGTCTTTCCTTTCTAATTTTATCCTTTTTGTTAAGAACCTCTTTAGCATTTTTGTTACAGCCATCTCAAAAATAGTGTGCTTTCTTAGAAGAATCTAGTACATTTTGAGTCTTGTTTGTTTTGTTTATTTATTTATTCTTTTGTTTATGACAGAGACTCACTCTGTGCCCTGGGTAGTGCCGAGGCACCCTCCTTCACAGCGACCTCAAGCTCAGGAGCTCAAGCTATCTCCTTGCCTAGCCTTCCTAATACTGGGGATGACAGGAGCCCGCCACAATAACTGGCTATATATTTTGACTCTTGAAAAAAAAAGTTTGAGCTAATAAATGGAAATTAGAAACTCAATTTAAAAAAAAATTCTGTAGAGCTTAAGTTGTATCTGACACATTGTTAAGGAAAAAATAAAATAAAAACATGCCAATATAATTTGAATAAAGTATAAATGATGACGGTATCATTTGAGCCCATCTCTCAGCCATTTCTATTAGAGCATCCACTAAGTCACTCCAGGCCTTACATAACTAGGCGACTTTAACTCCCACTATTACTCTCACCCAGGGCCCCAGAATGCTGCTACCTTACAGTTAGATGTATTGTAAAAGCTTCTGAAGATTTAGTATAAATGCAATGTTGGGTATTTGTTTTACCCTTCCCTTCAGTAATGTTCTCTTATTTATTCTCTATAGCAGTTGTCTCCAGTGTTTTGGGCACCAAGGACCAGTTTCAAAAAAGACAGTCCTTCCACAGACTGAGTGTGATGGTTCTGATATGTGACTGCCAACGATTTATTATGGCCTCTGTGCAGTCAAACCTTTGGGCTCATGACAATCCATATTTGTGCTTCTCCTCAGTGTTAGCATCACCCTGTTTGCTCCCCCTGTCGTCATCAGTGGTTGGATTCTCCTAAGGAGCAGGAACCTCAATCCCTCATGTGGGCAGTTTATAGTTTATAGCAGGGTTTGACTCCTATGAGAATCCAATGCCACCACTGGCTGTTCTGACAGGTGGCTGAGCTCAGGCATGATGTGAATAATGGGGGCAGCTGTAAATACAGAAACTTCACTTGCTTGCCCACTGCTGACCTTCTGCTATGAGTGCCCCTTTCCAACAGGACACAGTCCACTACCAGTCTGATCAGTGCCTGGCGGTTGGCAAGGTCTACAGGACCTTGGCGTTTGCAGGTCTACAGGACCAGAGTTCATGTATATATTTTTTGTGAACTATCTCCATTATTAAACCTTCCAAAATTTCAGAAAAGTAAAAATTATTCACAGTTTATAGTTGAAGAGAAGGCAGAATCCTAACATGGCTTTCTCCCACTTTGTTTTGGGAAAATGATTATACTTTGTGCCTCAGCTTCCTTATTTGAGAAAAGGTGATGAGTATCTACCTCATAAAATTGCTATAAGAATCAATTTAGATAGTTATAAGGCACATAAAGCAATATTTGGTGTACAGTAAGTGCCCTATGAGTATTAGCTATTAGTAGCCCATTTTCTAGAATGAGTTCACAGACTTAATTGTCCAACCTCTTATGACAACAGCATTCATGGCCAGTCCAGAAGGGTGGACTAGGTGCAAGTGTCAATGTACTTCCAAAGGGAAGTACTTCAAAAGTGACTGAAATGTTATTGGACAGTGAGGTTATGTAACATTTTTCCTTGGATGAGTTTGCAACTATGTTGTCCAATCTTGACCTCATCTATTGAGATCAATGAACTGTAATTACCTGGGTCCATTTCACATCTTCTCTGTGATGTGGCCAAAGATCCTTGACTTGGAAATATGATGTTCACTGGGAAATCTTTGAGGAAATCTCTTTTACTGTGATAGTAGGGTCTAACCATTGACATTAAGTCTAAATTTTAATTTGTTTCTGTCAGTTCTCAAATGCTAATTTTATTTGTCTACCAGGAAATTGTATCGATTTGAGGGTTCCTTTTGTTATTCGGTCAGACTTGGACATTTTAATTTGTGATGAAATTAGTCATTATCTATGTTCCCTACCATTTTTATTAGTCTACTAAGACGTTTACAGGACACAGACCAGACCTCAACACTGATCAGTTGTATGCAGAGTCATCTCTGGGGCAGGTGAATTTCAAACGTAGATCCCCAGAGTGGCCTTTTGGACAAATGTCCCTTGAGGTCACTAAAGAGCCTCATGTGGATTATCCTCGTTTTTACCTTATTTAATCTCAGGGTTGGCTTCTATATCAAATCTTTTATGAAAAAGTTTCTGTTCACCAAAGATCTTAGATTTGGGGGGCCAAGATATTAAAAAACCATTAACTTGGAAACCTGAGACAGAATGTGTAAAACCCCCACTTTCTACCACCCATTGCTGGATTCTCAGAGCTTTGCCTCATTCTGAGTCTACATTTATGCCTTCTCTATGCTGGATCCTCACCTCATATATGTATGTATGTTTATAGATCTGATTAACATGACTATTACAAAGAGGTAATTCAAATGGGACTTCATTAAACTGAAAAGCTTCTGTACAGCTCAGGAGACAACAACCAAAGCAAATGGACAACCTGCATATGGGAAAGGATATTTGCATATTTTGAATCGGACAAATGCTTGATAACTAGGATCCACAAAGAACTCAAATTAATTCACATGAAAAAAGACAACAATCCCATATATCGATGGGCAAGAGAGATGAATAGAACCTTCTGTAAAGAAGAAAGATGAATGGCTAACAAACATAAGAAAAAATGGTGATTGTCCCTAATTATTTGAGAAATGCAAATCAGAACCACCATGAGATACCATCTAATCCCAGCGAGACTGGCCCACATCACAAAATCTCAAAACTGAAGATACTGACTTGGATGTGAAGAGAAAGGAACACTTTTACACTATTAGTGGCACTGTAAACTAATACAACCTTTCTGGAAGGACGTATGGAGAACCCTCAAAGAACTTAAGCTAGACCTCCCATTTGATCCACAATCCCATTGCTGGGCATCTACCCAGAAGGAAAAAAAAATCCTTTTAGCATAAGGACACTTGCACTAGACTGTTTATCGCAGCTCAATTTATAATCGCCAAAATGTGGAAACAGCCTAAATGCCCACCAACCTAGGTATGGATTAACAAGCTGTGGTATATGTACACCATGGAATATGATTCAGCCATTACAAAAGATAGAGACTTTATACCCTTTGTATTAACCTGGATGAAAGTGGAACACATTATTCTTAGTAAAACACCACAAGAATAGTGAAGCAAGAATCCTATGTACTCAATTTTAATATGAGGACAATCATTGACCTAGTACCCAGTGGGGGATGGGGGAAGGGGAGAGCAGAGAGAGAGTGAGAGAAGGAGGGAGGAGGTGGGGGAAAGGAAAAGCACTGGGAGGAAAAGGGGGTCGTGGGTCTCAGTGTGTGACACCCCTCTTGGGGGCAAGACACAATTGCAAAAGGGACTTTACCTAACAAATGCAATCAGTGTAACCTGGTTTCTTGTACCCTCAATGAATCCCCAACAATAAAAATAACAAAACAAATAAACACACAAAAGAGGTAATTCAATTAAGAATAATTTTAAAATAAGGGATATTTTAAATATTCATACAAGAAAAATTATTAATTTGAGAGGAGTGTCAGACCAGAAAAGAGCTAAAATTCCAATTGAATCCTAATGGCCTTTCTCCTACTCTTTACCTTCCTTTCCCTCTGCTCCTCTTTAACCTCTGCCTTCATCCTCTTTTCTCACCGGGAGACCCTGCTTCTCAGCCAGCCTGAAATTCACAGATCTCAATTGCTTCTTAAGGTCTAATCTGTTTTAGAAATGAACAACCTTCTTACAGTTTATTTTTAGCCCTCCTCTCAGTCTGAACTACAAATCTTGTCTGGACAAGGTACATAGAACTTTATAGAGGAATTTAAAATAGTTCTAATAACATGTATGCCAAGGTTCCCAAATCTATATAAACACTTCCTAAGTTAGTAAGAAAATTAGATGTTAAAAAACGTTGGATAAAAGTATAGATTTAGGATGATCCCGAATTAGGGGAAGGTGGATTAGGACTGAAGGATCCTAAATTTACAGAAAAACAGCAGTATTTAGCAAAGCTGCACATACTGAAGAAAATATTTTGGAGGCTACCCCTAAGGTTTTTTTTTTTTTTTTAATTTTCCTATGAAAATAAATTGGATTGTTATCCAACTTTAAAAAAGAAAAGATGAATCCATTGGAAACTTCAGGATTAATGTCTTGAACCCCTTCAGAAAATACTCAGGAGTAGTTCTTTATAAAGAGAGAACCCGAACTGTCTCCTTACTTTTTGCAAAAACCTTAGCCAAAGTGAAGATATGTAATATGAAAAACTGGAGTATAAATTGGCCTTATTGACAGATGGAACTACGATTTCTTACTGAATTTTTTGAAAAAGCCTTGGCATAAAAGTGAAATGAGACACAGAATAAATGAACGTCCTTACAGGTAAAAGAACTGTAAATTTCTACCCAATTTATCAAGCACCAGAGGAAGAAGCTTCCTAAATAAAGACATTGGTAGAATGTAAGCAGAAAACACAATGAAAAAACATTCAGAAAAAAACACTGGAAAAACTGATTTTCTGCACTAACAATGAAACCAAAAGATAAATCTCTTCAAAGGATGCCATCAGAGGTAGTCGATACTGATCTATGGGGTAAATATGTGCGTGATTTCCCATTTTATTCTTATGGTTAGTAAGACAGATTTCTCTAAATATTAAAAGACAGCATCAGGGCTACCTTTAAAAATCCACAGACTTAAATATGTAAATCACCAGCTGTTCTCTCTAATATATATATATATATTTTTTTTTTGGTAGAGACAGAGTCTCACTTTATCGCCCTGGGTAGAATGCCGTGGTGTCACAGTGCTCACAGCAACCTCCAGCTCTTAGGCTTAAGCGATTCTCTTGCCTCAGCCTCCCTAGTAGCTGGGACTACAGGCGCCCGCCACAGCGCCCGGCTATCTAATATTTAACATTATTTCCACCTTTGTGACAGCATACTCATTATTTTAACAGGCTGGGATGTTCTGTGTAAATATATTTAATGGTCTTCTAATGGCCTTTCTCTCAAGACCACCAAAGATTAATCCATTCATGTTCATATCATACCTAATCTGGATACTGGTTCATTGGTAGACTTGTGTTCAAATCAAGCCCACATCAAAGATTTTCAATAGGTGTTGACTCTTTGTAGTAGAAAGAAATATTTACTGATATTAGCAGAATTGTTGGAGTAGCACCCAACACATTTTTAATTGATCCACTTGAACCCATCATGTATCTAATCAACCCATAAAACCAAAAGGAAAAGGGCAAAAGCCATCAGTTAAATGTTTAGTAGAGAAAGAATAAATTATATCATGCAGCAGTCCTAGTAATACTCTCATTCTCCCAGTCAAGAGATTCACTGGGTTAGGGTACACATCTGTTTAGGACTTTAAGACCCTAAATAAAATATTTAGCCCTACTCCCCGTGGTGCCAAACCTCCACCTTGTTTCTATCTTATTTTAATTTCTGTGCTAAGATTGCATATTTTTGGCATTCTATATTCATATTCTGCTTTTATAATTGTGTCTTTCAGATAAAAATAATAAGTAATCATTAGCATTTTCCTAGGAAAATCAACAATGCCTGAACAATTTTATTCTACAAGTATACTGAAGCACTCTCCTACTTCTCTCAAGTCTTTTGGCAGAACCTAAAGGACCTTGAATCTCTTTGTAATTCTCTTATCCAACATGCACACAAGTTTTTTCTGTGTTCTAATGATGAAATGAGCTTTGAGCTTTGAGACTAACTCCAACTACTACTTATCGCTTAGAAAGTGTACAAAGTTTCCAAAGCAAAATTATGATTTCATAAAAAGAAAATGTATTATTCAGGACATAATTTATGATAGACCACTCTGGAGATATTAGAACCCATTCAAAACATTTGTAGCACTGTTTAGAAAATGTATTTTTAAAAGTTTTTTTTTTTTAGTTATAAATCACAGGTTACTAAATGCAATGGCTTTCCAACATTTCTGGAATTACTGTACCTCTAGGATTTAGCATAGGTCTTAGTAACTCAATTTCTTATTTGGATTTATAAGCATAATTATATGAAGAAGTGTGTGTAAGGGAGAGAGACAGAGAAATATTTAAAATTAACTACTCCACAATCCAAATTATCTCAATCATTTTGGACCAATTTGTACATTATTAATCTGGACAAATGATTGGTGTCAAACCTTATCAATGTCTTTAAAGACAAATTGTTCATTCCAACCTTTCTGTAGATTTGGTAGCAAATATCTACTTACCCAGTCTAAGGGTAACAATATTAGAAAACTTGTACTCATTTAGGTTCTATTGCTCAAATTTTTTAATGAAAATGTACATTTCATAGCATGCAATATTACCTCCTATAAAATTTTATTAACATTCCCCTTTCTGAATGGCTAAAAAAACATATGAAAACATGCTTATCATCCCTAATCATCAGAGAAATGCAGATCAAAACCACCCTGACATATCATCTAACTCCATTGAGATGAGCTCACATCGTGAAGTCCCGAAGCTGCAGAAGCTTGCATAGATGTGGAGAAAAGAGAACACTTTTACTTTGTTGGTGGGACTGCAAACTAATACAAGTTATTTGGAAGGAAATATGGAGAGTCTTCAAAGAACTCAAAGTAGACTTCCCATTTGACTCCACAATCCCATTACTAGGCATCTACCCAGAAGGAAAAAAAAAATCCTTTAATCATAAGTGCATTTGCACTGGATTGTTTATGAAAGCTCAATGTATAATTGCCAAGATGTGGAAATTACCTAAATGCCCACCAATCCAGGAATGGCTGAACAACTGTGGTATAGGTGTGGCATTGAATATGGTGATCAAAAAAGATGATGACTTGGATCTTTTGCATAAATCTGCGTGGAATTGAAACACATTCTTCTCAGTAAAGTATCACAAGAATGGAGCAGCAAGAATCCAATGTACTCGATACTAATATGAAGCCAGTAGAGATGATCTGATATATACTTACATAAGAAAAATTCAATTCAATTCAAGGTGGGTGTGGGGGAATGACGGAGTAGGGAAAGCAGAAGAGAGGGGATTGGTGTGCTCCTACTTAATAGGCACAATATAGGGCACACCTTGGGGTCGGGACACAACTACAAGAGGGACTCTATCTAACAAATTCAAGTATTGTGACCTGATTGCTTATGATTGTTTGTAACCTCACATTCACCTGAAATTATCAGGCTACACTATTCACTTTAAAAAAGAAAAAAAATCCATAATTGCATGTTTCCTATCCCAAAATTGATTTTGCCTTGAATATGTTAGTGTCTCTCCCTTAAAAATCAACATTTAATTTCCTTTATTGCATTTTAAGAAGAATGATATTAGAAAAACAGGGCTTTTCACATTGCCAGGAATTACAACAAAATAAAACCAACAGCTTAATGAATTTGTTAAGGAGGTAGGTTTCATAAAGGCAAAATTTAATACAAGAGGTGATAATATAGAAGCTTAAAGAAATGCCTTAGCTAATATTTATGTAATTGGCCCAAATATCTACTTTTTATGGCTAAAATTTATTGTACAGTTTTGGTGGTCATTCAGAGATAAGGGCACAGCGTATAATTGGAAGACTAAGCACTCTAAGATCTGTTGAAACAAGTATTACATTCACTTGGTCTGTTTCGGTTTCCTTTCTCAACTTCATTTCTGCAAAGATTTAGAATATGGCTTCTACAAATAATCCTTGGGTGTTTTTTTTCTTTTTTTCCAGTAGTAATAGGAAGCTTCTTGTCTCAACTGGCCATGATAAAAGGATGCAGAAAAGCTGGCCTGTTTTTCTACTTCCCATATGAAAAGTAATTCTCTAGTTGCCAATTACAAGTCTTTGGGAAGAGTCCAATGATGAATTTGAAGAACAAAAGCCTACTAACTGTGGAGAACAAATTGTACAGAAATTTGGTATCTTTGTAAACTAATGATATTTCAAGATAGAGCCTAATGATATTCAAGGCTAATTTTGCTTTATCCCATTACACCCTCCGAAAGAAAACTGCAGATAATTTAATTCAAGAAAGAGAAAAAGTGGACCACATTTTGAGATATAAGAACTTAAATACTCGTATCTAATTCAGAGCAGTTACTCTTCTGTTTTAAAACATTCTACAGTTCACATATGGTCAGGGATACTGAACAATTTATTTAATACCATAGAATTCATCATCATAGAATTTCATAATGCTGGGTATGTGATGCTTCAAAACAAAGCAGTCCCAGAAATAATATAGTTTATTCAACATCCTGATTGACTCACTTTGAAAATGGTTGTTTGCTCCCTTGTCCTGAGGTGTTAAGGCGATTTAAATTAATTCCATCAGCAGCACCGTTTTGTCACGCTATCCAATATTGCATGTGTCTCCTTAATTATGTCATAGTGTCTATTGGAAAAAGAAATCCTCTTATGTGACTCAGTTTGTTGCCTTTAAACGAGTTATCACTGCATTTGAGCTGCGCCTTGGTTGCCTTGAGCTTTTAGAATTTAAACTGACTCAAGACAGGAACCAGTTGTAGAAATGACCTTCCCTGGACTTCTGCTGTTGACTATCTGCAAATAGTCCTAATGTCTGTTCATAAACGACTTTTTGCACATAATGACCTTAGGTTTAGTCTACATCAGAAAACACTTAAATTATCATAATAATTTCCTCTCCAAATCCACAAGTATGATTAATGTTGTTTATTTCTTGGCTTAGGTGGGGATTTCCTGAGAGTGCTTTGGATGATATTTTGCAAATACATAGACATAAAACTAATTATTTAAAATCATTGCATAATACTGCATTAAATCATTTTCCTATGATGGATGTTTAGATTGTTTCTTGTCATTCACTAAAAGAATGTTATAAGAAATATACCTTTATGTATGACACTCTGTAACTATATACAAGCATTTCTTTAATAAAGATGCCTACAATTGGACTTTTTATATCACAGAACATATGGATATAAAATTTTGTTTAAAGCTTTCAATTTGCCCCATTTACAAGGATGCACATATTTGCTCTTTGGCCAATTACATGAGAAGGTGTTACCTGCATTTTGAAAATAACTGCTTGATCTGAGTGTTCACCTTTTTATGCCATAAAACACTACAACTTATTGATTAAAATAATATGCTGTGCAAAATTAATTATAATTATACATGTTAGGATACTAATAAAAATCATGCCATTCTTTTTTATCTGCCAAATAAGCAAGGGATGTTGAATAGTTCAACACTGATTCATAATAGTTTCCATGAAAGCTACAGAATGGGCTACCTGTGTGTTCTTATGGTTTAGTATCTATATTACAAAATCTCTAGATCAATTACCTTCCTTGATCAATTACCTTACAATGATTTTGAATAAACATGAGTATAAATTTTTTCTATACTGATTTAGAAACCCTGATAATGAGAACATAGTAAATGCACTTAAGAAATAGAAGAATAATAAGATATAAGAAAATAACAGGAAAATAAATAGGCAAGCCAAATTTTATTTTAAAAAAAGTTGCAAAATCTTAGCTAAAATTTCACCATGTCCGTTATTGTTTCTCACCATGTGACACTGTAGAAATAGTCCAGAGAACACTTCTTAAGGACACTCATAACAAATCATGTCCCCAGGAAGTTTTTTTTTTTAATACTATCTATTGCAATTTTAATGCCAAACATGGAGGGAGGGAGGAACAAAAAAAGGGATTTTCCAAGTAAGTGATTCCAACTTGAAAAATATTTATGCATAATATGTTAATTGTAGAAATGAAATCTAATAATGAGTAAGCATCAAAATCAAGTAAATCATCAGACAAGCCAAGCATGACATATTCTAATAATTAGCACTAAAACTAAAACATCTGTTGGGAAAGACTATGTTATGATAGCTAGGCAGATTTATAGCTTAACAAAAGAAAGAAACTTGTCAGAGTGAATCAGATTCAAGGGAATGTAACAGAATTATTTTATGCACCAATCAGCGGGATGATAAACTTTGGTAAAATGATACAAGGAATTGGTGCAAAGAGAAAGGTCCCTTCAAAACTGATAATTTTTATCTTCTAGGCTTCCTTGTATCTATGGAAGCACTCCTATTTTATTATTATTTTTTTCTTTTTTTAATATTTTATTTTATTGAATCATAGCTGTGTACATTAGTTCAACCATGGGGTACAGTGTGGGGCTTCACATGCAATCTGAGATATTTTATCAACCTGATTGACATACCATTCATGATATTTTCTCGTTTACTATATGAAAACATTTTTGATCCTTGTTTAGAAGTTTTCTCCTGACCCTTCGAATATGTACCACACATGTATATGCATTCTTGACAACAGCAATGAATAGAGCCCAGGGGGACTGTTACAGGTTGAATTATGTCCCTCAAAAAGATATGCTAAAATCTGAACCCCTGGTACCTGTGAATGTGACCTTATTTAGAAATAAGCTCAATACAGATGTAATCAAGTTAAGACAAGGTCATAGGGTGAGCCCTAGTCCAATGTGACTAGTGTTCTCTAAGGAGAGGGAAATTTGGACACAAGAGACACACTGAGATGAGAATATCATGTGAAAACATGGGAAGATGCAGAGGGAGAGGTCAGTATGGAGATGGAGGCAGAGATTTGAGTTATGCTGCCCAAGTCACAAGCCAAGGCATGAGCACAACTTCTGGAAGCCTTAAGAAGCATGGAGGGATTCTTAGAATCTCTGGAGGGAACATGAACCTTGCCAACACCATGACCATTTCAGACTTACAGACTTCAGAACTGTGAGACAACACATTTGTGTTTTGTTTTCAGCCACCTCGTTGTACTACCTTGTTATAACAGCTCTGGAAAGCAGTACAGAAGCCAATTTCATCAGGACACTAGCAGCAATTCTCCCTACAGTGGGAGCAGCAGAGATCGGCAGATAAGAGGAACCTATTTTAAAATCTCATTTTTTTTTAATTTTCCATAGAGGACTCACTATTTGGGGTCACCATGATAGAGGATTTGATTTTCTATCTATCTATCTGAGTTAATTTTCATCATATTATTAGTTAGTTTCATTAGTTTTAAAATTAATTATTAGAATTTCTTCTTTGTTCAGTTGATCCTTTCCTCTAGAGGCATGTACAATTCGGAAAAGAAAAATTATGCTGTGTTTAACATTATCCATGAATCTGTGTACCTATAACATTGCACAAAATATGAAGTTACACTAAATACCTATAGGAATAATATAGATTTCTATTAGTCCTGAGAATGGGTAAAAGTTAAAGAAAAAATGTTACATTGTGCTAAATTAATTCCAATTATCTCACAACTGGAATTTTTTTTATTTCTAGAGCTCCTCCTCTCCCAGCAATTGAGAAATACTTCCAGAGGATACAAAAATCTAGATGTGTTAACTTACAGGTGAAACCAAGAAATTTATTTTTATAACACATACAAAACCTGTGGAGGGCCTCCATGTACATACAGTTGAACAAGTTATACACTGCACAACTCCAAAACAAATCTTCTCATTATGGCCCATGAAAACAGTCAACAGCAAACAACCAAGAAACAGGACACCATGGTCCCATTACATACATATATAAACAAAATAACGAAATAAAACTCAGATGAATAATAGCTTTTGTTACGTTTGTTGATGGCATACTTTTAAATTAATAAGCTGCCTCATTTTACTAAGTTAAAGTTAAAGTTAGGCTTAATTCAAAAAAAGCCATTTCCAACCAGAATAAGTAGACTCGGCAGTTTTTCTACCTTCAATTTTTATCCCTTTTTATCCCTTTTTCACATAAAAGCGCTAAAAGGCAAGAGCAGCAAAACGGTCTAGAAATAATTGAAATTTTCCCTCACTCATATTCAATCTTATTCAAATTGCATGTGATTAGGATATGCCTACATTTGTAAAAAAAAAAAAAAAAAAAAAATGGAAGACTAAAATAACTGAAAGAGGGTCTGCTTTTAATATTTTTCAACTTGAAACAAACTGCTATAACAATTTTTATTGTACTTATTTAATGTACACAGACACAGGCACATTCAAACACGTAAAGTAGGGACGTAAGTAAAGATCTGTTTTCTACTCAGAGTTCTGAGGAGCAACAACAACAAAAAGCTAAAATATTTGTACCTTCATTCAAAATGGGAAAAACAAAACCCCTTAGGGAAGGATGACAATAACCTTATAAATTTTAATGATATTTGAAGGTAAAAATAAATTGGTTTTAAAATTGGTCTTTTTATTTTGTTATCCTCTTGTTCTTTAAGTGCTAATCAGATCAATAATCTCCTGGGAGGCTGGCAGCACAGTGTTCATCCTTCTTTGCTAAACATTTTGTTAAACAAAAGCTCAGGAAGTACTGAAAAATCAAACAATACCTAAACCCAAAATAAATAAATGAATAAATAAACACACATAGATATGTCTCCACAAGATGAAAAAGAGTCATTCATCATCTTGTTTCAGAAAGCAAATACCTGGGTGTTGCTTTGCAGCAAAATAACATGTACCGTGCAGGGAGTCAGTGGATTTCCATTCTGGTTTTCATCTACACTATCAGTGAGAGTCCCAGTCAATAATTCACCCTACCTAGATCTTCATTTCCTTATCTACAAAAATGAAGTAAAATGTTTTCTTCACTGTGAAGTTGTTTAAGGAAATAAACATAATGAAGCTTTCTGGCATAATTAATTAATGCTTGTTCTTTTTATATCATTAATATAAGAATTTTGATCAACACTGAAGAATAAAGGACATGCAGCAGATATTTAAAAATAACTATTCACTTATAGGCCGAGACTTTACCAAACTTACATTGTTCATTCTGAAATACCTTTTTATGACTGAGCATAGCAAACTGTCTTTTTCCTCTTCAAAGCATAGATTAGGACTCATTTCCTTTATGAAGTCTGGCCAGATTAAACACTGTCTACCAAATCATTATGAGAACATTTCTCGAACTTATATGAAGAGATATCTTTTAAAATTTACTACAAATCTCTTTTGGTAAAAGATAAGCTATTACCATAACAAAGCAAAAAGTGAAAAAATTAATGAATGGGTTTGTGAATACTTGGAAGAAGGAATTTTAGCTACTGGAAACCAACATTGTTTCATTAATTTACATTAGATCAATGTACCTGCCATCTTCTTTATGGTGGTATAATTATATTTATAGATCATGAACATGACATATTTTGTTATGTTTTTATTTTAGTAAGATAATAAAGTCTCCTATGAAATCTTTATCACTAGGTCAATAAATGTTGATTAGCACCTAACAGTATGAAATGAGGACCAAGGCGAGGTGGCAGGAGTATCATTCGGAGTATCATTTGTGGCAGTTTACTTATAAAGTCCAAACTCCTAATTATTCTGCAACATAAAAAGATGAACAGCACAGTCCATGTTATAGTTTGAAACATTTCTGATTATTAATGTATAAACTCCATGCCCGTGTATCCTATATTTTATAAAGTGAAATAACCACCATCAATAGTTTTCTTAAAAGCATTGAAAATAATTTTTGATGAGCATCCTTCATGTTAGAAAAACCTGAGAAGCCAAAAGATTTTAGAAGTGGAGATAAAATTCTCCATCTAGAACGGAAAACATTCTCCTTTTGCTTGTCCTTAGCATAGCTGAGTCAGGATAAATTAGTTCAGAAGATTTTAGTAAATACTACCTGAAACCAAAAGAATATTAGAGAAAATATTAAGAAAACAAACAAAAGCCTTAAGATCAATTACCACAGGTTGATATGGAGTCGAAGAAAAACCATATCCTAAGAGCGAAAGCTCTTAACACACAAGACTCAAGTGCATTATGTATATGAAAATAAAATGTTAAAATCAGTCTAAAAGCTTGACTCCAGAAATTGAGCAAAAGATGTTTTTAACCAATTTAATACTTCTAGTTGGTAAAATAGATGATTTGGGAGATATGTGAGAAAACGAAACATCTCTGCTGGCAGCATCCATAGTAAACTTGGTGTAAAAAGTATATACATAAGTGACTGTGACTACTACTCTGCTAAAATACGCTCTTTTAAAAGTTTTCTGAAAGTATTTTAAAAGGAAGTACTGTAAAACCCTCATCAGACTGTGTTTTGGTGGTAGACAAGGAATGATATTTTGTCTTAATTTTGATTTTATGTATCTTATAAATTCTCCTTTATTATTAGATAATAACAATGAAACATTTGTTGACAACTATTGTATATACAGTATTTATTAATCTTCTTGAATTACCTAATTTAACATATCACAAGGAGATCACAAAGTAGTTCCTCCCATTACTCATTTTTATAGATGAAGAAAATGAGGAATAGGAAGAAATCTAGATTAATGATGGTGAGCATTTAGTATCAGCATTAGTAGTAGTACCCAGTTCTAGGACTATAATTCTAACTCCGGTAGCTTACTTATAAAGGCAAAATTCTTAATTATCCTATAATATAAAAGGATACACAGCACAGTCCATTATATAATTCAAAAATTCAGATTATTAATTTATAATCTGGATGCCCCTATATCCAATATTTTATAAGATGAAATAGCTGGACAACTCCTATTCCTGAGCTACTAAGTAAAAGTAGAATTTTGTGTAGTCTTGGACAAATGGTCTTATATCAATGAATATTAATTCTATATCTGAAAGAATATATACCTTGTAGAATTTTTGTGATAATTAGAAATAATCTACATCAAAGGCCTAGATCAATGACTATAAGCATTCAGTATTATTGAGATTTGTTGTTGCTATTGTTAAGTTGTGAAAAAAGTATGTTCCCCGTAATGCTCTAAATACATTTTGTAATAAAATTTTCTAATTTATTTGTGCTTTTATTATAGGACTCAGATGGAAGATATTTTAATAAGTGGAGTTTCTTCCTCTGGGCAAGCACTCATTAATCAGCTTTGGTGTGGCACCATATCTGAATACAACTCCCTAAAGGTGGTCTCGGATAAAAGAAATCATACAATTCATCAACCTCACACCACGTATTGTACTTTTGATATTATTCTGGAGTTCAGCCTTTGTAATTTGGTTTTCTGAAGCATTACTGAAACAAGTTCTCATGCACTGGTGACAGTTTCATTTTGCTGATTTATCATGAACAGACAGGCTATACTAAGTTTCATGGCAGAAACATTCTGGCCTTTTCCAATGAGGAAGGCCTTGGACTGTCATCTTCCAAATAGAGCTAAACATACAGGGCTTTTGAAAGCTCTAACTTCTGGGAATGGAACAAATTGCTGAAGTAACTTCTGCCTTGATCTAATAATTCTTTTTTTTTTTTTTTTTTTTTTTTTTTGCAGTTTTTGGCCCGGGGCTGAGTTTGAACCCACCACCTCTGGCACATGGGGCCGGCACCCTATGCCTTTGAGCCACGGAAAGAATCCAATAATTCTTTATCTTCCAGCAACAGTGCTTTTTAGGGTTGCTAAGGGGCTGTGGTACTCTTCTAGGAAGAAGAATAGTCCTAATACAGACATGAATGGTCAAGTTCTTGTACTGAAATTGTTAGGTTTAATTTTATTGTCTAAATCTGAACATTAATCCAAAAGTGGGATGGAGATACTTTTATAAAACAAGTTTACATAAGAACTGATTTTATTTAATATAAAAAAATTGGCCCTTCATAATAAACTGTCCAAATATTGCAAAGAAATTTATTTTTAATACACTTGTGAAATTAATGAATATGAAAACCTTGATTTCAATTCACATTTGATAAACTAGGCTTTTAAATACTTAACCACATTTTCTCATATACTACTATTAATAATTATTAACTAGTAATAATTTATAAATGGCCTCCTCTTTGCTTACATTTATTTTAATTTTGTTTATTAACATAAATAGATTAATATAAGAAAGAAAGTTGACCCCAACTTCACAGATGAAAATAGCACAAGTTAAGAGTGTTGATATTCCTGAAGCCTATTTTCAAACAAAAGGAAATGGTAGTATGGGTGAGAATGCAGTAGATAACTACGGGTCGTCCCATGTATGTATCTAAATCTAAAGATGGGACTACTTCCATGGAGCCTAAACTTGAATGACAGCATGCCACCAAATGAGGAGCCAGGAACAAGCTAGGTATCTTGATTGGCAAGGTATCTATCAGTGTTTACATAGGGAAATTTTACTTAGACTAGTGTGGTGAGATTTGGATACTACAGAGCATAGAGTTGAGTTAGATTAATGGAAGATGAAGCATGAAGTATTTGAAGGGAAGTTTGGCACACACACATATATACACATAGACGTGTGTGTGTGTGTATATACATATATGAACAGGGAAATGGTTGACTTGAATTGAGGCTTTAAATTATGAACCCTGTATGAGAAATGGCTTTAAATGTGATAAATTTTGCTATGGATTGAGTTGACAATGGTGAAAATGTCCAGATGCCTGAGAGACCAGTGACTATCTGAACCAGGATGCAGTTAATCAATAACTTTTCACTACCCTAAAGGTATGAAATGAAGATTCTGTGCAACACTTATAGTCCCAAACTAAAAACTTGAAGGAAGCCAAGCACTGGCCAACTAAAAGACCAGGTTAGCAAGTCAACAGCCAGTGAGGTGCAGTGAGGGTAATGTCCTATGGCTCCTTACTGGTTCTGAGGAACAGCTGTATGTGGTTGGCATATTTCTCAGCAGAGACACATACTGTTACTTACCAATTTCCAGAGTGACACAAACTCTTTTCATTGAATCCCCAGAATAACTTGGGGATGCCTTCATTGGGAGGTTTATTTTTTCTATAGCTTTGGTATTCATACCCTGGCCAATTGAAAGATACCTCACTTCCCCTTGCGATGATAATTACCCTTCTATTTCTATAAAGATGTTTTTGTTTATAATTTTCAGGCAACATCAGGAATCCCTATGATTCCGAGCTATTATTCTCAAGGACTAAAGCTAGATATTAATTGCCAATCCAGTCTTTATATAGTTTCCTCCTTCTGAAATGAAGGGGGAAAAAAAGCTTCTTTTCTCTTCGTGGCCTTGGACTTCACTGTTAGTCCTTTTTTCAAGTCTTTCAAGGATTAGTATTTTATTATTGCATTCAAACTCCAAAGGAGGAAAATCAAAAAGGAAACCTGTGTACTTTCTCAAAACACCAAAAATTTTCTTTTTCTATTTGAGTGTAATGAATAAAGCAAAGTATCTGTCAGATAAATATGATTATATTAGTTTATGAAACAATGAAACTTTTAAATTATGTTGTATGACAGCATCCAAAATGAGAATAATTTTATGCTTTTAGGATCCTTCTTTTATCTATTTTCCTTATAGAAGTTATAATAGAAAAATTAGTGTTATTGTCAAAGATTCATTACAAAGATAGAATTAGTGGATTATACAAAAAATAGATTTATAGAGTTTAAAAATAGTAGAGAGTGTTTTAAAAGTTGTTAAATTAAGACAGAGCCTCAGGCTGTCACCCTGGATAGAGTGCCATGGCATCACAGCTCACAGCAACCTTCATTTCCTAGGCTCAAGCGAGTCTCTTGCTTCCGCCTCCAAGGTAGCTGGGACTACAGGCACCCGCTACCATGCCCGGCCCTTTTTGGTTGCCATTGTTGTTTGGTGGCCCAGGCTGGATTCGAACCCACCAGCTCAGGTGTACATGTCTGGCACCTTAGCCCATTGAGCCATAGGCGCTGAGCCTTAAAATTTTATAGTAAGTTCTTTGCCTTAAGAATTATTATGTTTTAGTATATTCATTTATCTTAAGATTATTCATCAGACATTAAAATTTTAAACATTTAAATAGATATATTGAAGTTACAGTTCTTTGTTCTCGCCTTCTCTAAAAGAGAGACATGCTTTATTTATTTTAGTGCTTTTCTTTAACAGATAGAAAAATTTACTGGAGTGAAAAGTTAACAAATGAAAACACATCAAAAAATAAACTCTATATACTTCCTTTTGGGTTCCTTTCTTTAGAAATTATATCAATAGAGAAAATTATTGAATATATATATATTTTTTTTTCATTGTTGGGGATTCATTGAGGGTACAAGAAACCATGTTACACTGGTTGCATTTGTTAGGAAAAGACCCTCTTACAATCGTGTTTTGCCCCCAAAAGGTGTGACACACACCAAGACCCCAAGACCCCACTCCCCTTACTCCTTCCCTCTCTCTGCTCTTCCTTTCCCCACCCCTCCCTCATTCTTCTTCTCTCTGCTCTCCCCTTCCTTCACCCCCACCGTGTCAATAATTGTCATTAATTGTCCTCATATCAAACTTGAGTACATGGGAT
>CAUYON010010611.1:0-21491 GCA_963573935.1 Arctocebus calabarensis | reverse complement strand
CCAGCCTGGGTCTGCCAAACAACAATGGTGGCTGCAACCAAAAAATGGCCAGGCGTTGTGGCGGGTGCCTGTAGTCCCAGCTACTTGGGAGGCGGAGGCAGGTGACTCGCTTGAGCCCAGGAATTGGAGGTTGCTGTGAGCTGTGATGCCACAGCACTCTATCCAGGGGGACAGCTTGAGGCTCTGTCTCAAAAAAAAAAAAAGAATAATAATATTGAGTACATTGGACACTTGCTTTTCCATTCTTGTGATCCTTTACTAAGAAGAATGTGCTTCAACTCCATCTAGGGTAATACAAAGATGTAAAAAAAGCATATCTATTATCCACGGTAAGCTAAAACTGCTGTAAAACCCCCAAGTGCAGTGACTTAACCCAATAAATATTGTTTTCCATTCACATCGCAGTCCAGTATAGGCTGGCAGAGGTAGAGGACAGTGCCATGCCACACGTGGTCATCTGAGGACCCAGGGTCCCTGTGACTGTGGCTCCACCCTTTCTTGGGCCTGAGAGTCCTCCACTGGATCCTCAAATCCAGCCTATAGTCCAAGGACAGCAGAGAATGAGTTTGGGGAATGTGAAAGTGGTTTTTAGAAGCTCATGCTGGAAATGGCATTATGGCTTCTACCCACATCCCAGGGGCCAGCCTCAGTTCATGCCCACACCTAGCCACTGGGAGACTGGGAACTGTGCCCAGCAATGTGCCCAGAGGAAAAGCAAAGGGTTTGGTGAGACACTAGTCAACCTCTGCCGCAAAAACCTATCTGGAAACTTCTCCTCTTGGTTGCCATCAGGAGGACAAGGGTATTTTACCATGGTTTGGAAAGTGCTTGATTTAAAAATTGCTGCAGGATGCCCTGGGGAAGGGCCCAGTGCTGAAGAAGCCAGGGGCGATCATTCACTCAAACAGTTTTTAGTAAGCGTCTACCCTGAGTCAGGCATTAGATTGGGCACGGGTGCCATGATGGTGAGTAATACTGGAAGCAGGCCCTGCCCTCTGGGAGCTGGCATCTTTTGGGAGACAGGCAACTGAGTGGACAAATCTCATATCCTATGAGGACAATGTGAGCGAAAGTAGAGGTGTTATGAGAGCTCATAGAGACCTGGGCAGCCTGAGTGAGTCAAAGAAGCTTCTAGAAAGAAGTGACATTTCTACTGAGACCTGAAAGGAGGCATGTGAAGAGTCGATCAGCTGAAGGAAGGTCAGGCAGTGGATAAGTGAGTGCCAGGTAGTGGGAATAGCTCAGTGGCCCTCGGCCTTGACTGCACTTTGGGGCTTCCTGGGGTAGATTTTGCAGATTAACTCAGAATCTTGGTGGAGTGGGGGGACAGAGCACCTCCGGGTTCAGAGAGAGGCCAGGAGGAGTGCTGTGTGTGGCCCGTGTGTGTGAAGGACGGAAAGCCTTCCAGAAGGACAGTTGCTGAGGAGACCCCAAAGTGACCTGTGTTGTGGGATCCTGGGATTGGCTGGAGCAGGGCAGAGGGGGGACATGTTTAGCTGAGGCTAAGGAGAAGCCACTTCCTAGGCATTCTTTCTCGCATGAATAGTGAGGGATCACTGTCCCCTGAGCCCAGCCTGGTGGGCCTTCCCCAGCGATGCGTCTCCTTCCTCCCACAGGCCTCAGTTTTCTGCTCCCCTGCCCTTGGTGGTTCAGGGGAGCTCGGAAGAAGGGCGAGGATGGGGTCTGTGAAAACCTGCCTCTTCCTCTGATTTCCTGAGCAGAAAAGGGCCAACACGCAAGCCCTGCTGGAGACGTCTGTCTGTGGCCAGTGCTTCCCCAGAGCCAGGCAGTTGTCAGCTCGCACTTCAGTGAGTTAGTGAGCGAAGCTGCGGAGACTCCAGTGGAGGTACGTGGTCAGCAGGGGGGCGCACGTAATAGACGGGTCCACTAGCTGTTGTTTCTGGCCCCTCTTGGGCCTGTTGGTCTTTGCGTTCATCGAGAGAACTGTGGTGACCCTCAGGTCCCAAGGCTGCGTACTAAACAGCTGCTTTCCCCAGACCTCACTGCTGTGCTCATGTGTTCGGAAGCGCCTAGAATCCTTGCTCTCAAACACGCATGAGCCCCCACACGAGGCGTTCCCCTAAAATGAACAGACCGCGCTCTTACTTGGAAAGCATAAAGCCAGTGCCTGAACCGCATGGTTGTATCATTCAAATGACGGAATTTGAAAAAGTTTCTAAAAAGTTTTAAACAATTGGTTCTGGGCATTGAATTGAAGTCAGGTTTGCATCTCTTAGGAGGCTGTGAGGTTTAGGGGGAATCATTCCAAATGTAGGGAATAGCTTATTTAAGAATAAGGCCGAAGGACAAATTTAAACCCATTTTTACTATTTTGCTCACAGGCAAACTGTGGTTATTGGTTTCTTTCTCAGAGAAAAAGATTAAAAAAAACCCTCTCTTCTTTATCCAAGCTCTGTCCTCTCATGGGACCCTCTTGGGCATGCATTTTTCCTGGCATCCGGGATGCTGGATGTGGGAACAAAAGTTTGGAAATGATTTATGTCTGGATACTATGTCAAAATATATATAGATATCTAGAAAATGGTTTCCATAAAATGTTAGTGGTTATTTTTATGATTATATATACTGTAGCCATTTTGCAGGAGTTTCTTGGTAAATATTTAGGCTAAAAAAGTAACCAGGCCCCCCCCCCCAGTCGTCTCCCATGGGGGGGATCAGCTGTGGCAGTGTGGGGCTGATCTGTACCTTGCCAGATATTTGCATGTAACATCCACCTGAATGCCTTTTGTCCCCTTTAGTGGGGACAAAAGCTATGGAATGCAGGAAAACCTGCTAGAATCCAAGATGCAACCTCTATTGCCTGAAAGTGCTCCCCAAGTTTCCCATTTAGCAGCTGAGGAAACCGAAGACCTGAGAAGCCAAGTGCCTTGTCCAAAGTCACACAACTAGTTATGATGCAGCCAGGACCTGAACCCTGGCCTCCTGATGCTCAGGAAAAGCTCATTACCTCAACAGAAATGGCGGGCGGGTTTCGAGTGGCCTGCCAGTCTTTCTCGTTTGCTAGGGGCTCAAGGCAGTGTAGGAGCACTGTGTTGAGAAGGATTCTGAGGCCCGATATTCACTCACGCATAGCAGATGCTGTGAGCCATTAGCTTGGTCTGCTCGGGGACAGTTGAGAAAATCTGCTGCTCTGTGTGTGCATCTCCAGCCATTGTGCTCTGTTGTATTGTGATTTTCTAAGTAGTGTAGGTTCAACGGTTTCTGTTGCACTCGCTCGCGTGTTCATGTAAGCCTAAGTTTCTTTAGGAGGTCCTAACAGACACACACGCAGAATCGTCCAGGACCACCAGGAAAACTTTCCATCATGTGAAAGGCTTAGATGCCACATACTTGGAGATTTGATGCATTTCTCAGCATTGACACATTAAGATTAGAATTTCCCTCTCTTTTGACTATTTATCTTCCCTCCCATTGCCCATCTCCCCAGGAGGCAGACTCTTCAGCTAAAGGTCCCTGAAGGGCACCCTTCTCTCCCGGGGAAATGGGGCCCAGCACCAGAACGGGGATGCCATCCTTTGTGCCTCTCCATGGAGGCTCCAGTTTTCAGTGTCACAGTCATCAGCTCCCTGGCATCTTTGTAGATCATGTGGAAGCAATTGACATTCATCTTTTTTCCTCATCAACCACTAGCACTTCCTGGAAGGCTTGGGTGAGTTGTCTGGCCATACTATGTCTCAGTTTCTCCCTCTGTAAAATGGAAAGAGCCATGGTTTCCACATCACACGAGTGTCATGAGGATTCAATAATGCATCGTGAGCACTCAGCAAGTGTCCGATAAATGTTTCCTATTATTCAGTCACAAACACAGAGCCCTCGAAGAAGCATCAGTTGTGTATATGCTCATTTTGTGTGTAGCTGTGTGCATGCACATTTCAAAGAGAGGGAAGGAGAGGAAGAGCAGGCGAATGAGTGGGTGGTCTGTGCCTATGATAAATTTCAAAAGCTCATATTGTGCATGATACATAGATACAAGTTTTGCCAATTAAAAACATGTTTTAAAGAAGCAGATCTACCATGCAGAATTGCCGTCTAGCGTGCAGGTTTGCGTATTATTTAGGCTAGTTAATTTGAATCTTTAGTCTGTGTACACATCATCTGGGGCTCTTCTATCAAAGGCAGATTCTGATTCGGTAGGCCTGGGCTCAGGGCCTGGGATCTGCATTTCTGATAAGCTCCCAGGGGGATGCCAGTGTGGTTGGTCTGTGGATCCCACTTTGAGAAGCAGGAGTTTAGTGAGCTGGTAGTGTTCTGTGCATTTGGAATAACCAGAAACCTCATGGCTCCACGGCCAGGAAGCTGGATTGGTGTATTCAGCAACTGAGATCTGCTGTGGAAAAAAGTACTGAAGCACAACTCTGAAAAGCCAAGTCCTGGTCCTGGGGAAGGACTGAGAGTCAAGGTGCAAGTCTTTTCCGTCTGTAAGCCTTGGTGGCTTTCTCATGTTTAAAGGAGTTAGAGAGGGTACTCAGAGGCCCTGCTCTTCCCAGAGTGGTCCTCAGCCTAGCACCGTGAGGCAACCTCCTGCCTCCAAAGCTGCATTTTAATAGGCTCCCAGGCGATTCACTTGGCATGTTAATATTGAAGAAGCACTGGTCTAAGACTTTCCAACTAGAGAATTTGGGGAATCTGGGAAGTTCTAAATCTAGCTTTGGTGACAGGAACCTCAGAAACTAATCATTCCGTTGATAAAATGGGGATGTCTTCAGCAAGAAATGACCTTTGTTCTCCAACACTCTCCTTGGTGATATACAGAGAAGGCCAAACTGACAAAATTTCACCTGCATTTGCCTCAATGTGGGTGGGATGGAATGGTGTCAAGAACCCTAGTAGGGTTTGCAAATGAGGCACCGGTTGCCATAGGCATTGTTAGGGATGTTAAGACCCTGTGGCTTAGATTCTGTGGCTCCTCTAGACCCCAGGGAGGTATTTTGGGTAGTATTGGGGAAAGCACATGGCTTGGAGAAATGGCTTCCAGCATCACCCATGTCTTGTAGTGCTCTTGGTGAATTTCTGTGTGCTATCCCCATCTTTCTGGAAGTCTTGGGCCTACCATCAGCTCCTCCATCTTCTTCAAAGTTGGCGCACTTGGACAGGTTTGGGAAGAGAGGTGGTAGGGCATGTGCCCATAGGTCTACATCCTGAGCTCCCATTCTGCTCTCTGATGGGAATTGGAACTAAGAGTGGAGAACTGTTATTTTATTGAATCCAAAAGGAAGAAGCAAAATTGTCATGAGAGTTGTAGTTCCATGGAGGCATTTTTAATTATAACCACTTCAGTTGTATGAGAAAAAGAATAATGCAAGAAACACCACCTAGATTAATACGTAAGCTATTAAAAATAAAATTGTGGTTGTAGACTTGTTCCTAATAGCATCACTTTCTTCAACTATACTCTGAAATTTAATTATGAACAACTCCCAGCCATGTCCTTATATTTTAATATATATGCATATATGTATTCCTAAGCAGCATTTAATATTATTATGCATGTTTCAAAATTTGTATGAATTGTTTTTTACTGTTTGTATCTTTCTATAAATTGTCTTTTTTTGCTCAAAGTTGTGTATGGAGACTTATTCAGGTTGTTACTTGTAGCTCCAATTGATTCCTTCTGAAGTGCTGTATATAGTACCTGATTATATAAAACTACTTCAGTTTATTTTTATTTATCTATTCTCCTGTTGATGAACACTTCGATTGTTTCTAGGATTTTCCCCTCCAAACAATGCTACAATAAGCACCCGTCACTTTGTGCACGTATATGTGAATTTTTCAGAGTGTGCTGTTACCCATTCATGGATCACGAACTCAAACAAATGGAGTTTTCAAAAAATGACATAGAATCAAAGGCATTAGCAAATATCAGAATATGTTGCCCATGGTGAGAGTACTTACTATTTCATTAAACTTGTCCCAATTACAGGGTACCCCAGCTGGTTCACTTTGGCACCTGGTTAAAATCAAAACCAGTTTAATGATACAGTAACTTCTCTTACTATGCAGGTCATGGTCAACCAATGTGAAAGCTCCAGGATGGGAGATGCACTTAGGCACAGGCTTGCTGGGTTGAAGGCCATGTGTATCTTTGACAGTCAAGGGATTGACAAATTTTTCTTCCATGTGGACCAGTTCACACTTCTATGGGATTTTACTATAAAAAAAGAAAGAAACAACAATGGCAAAACCCCCCCAAGAAATAAATGAACCTCAAAGTCAGATGGAAGCCAAAGATTGAATAAGAAAAAAAAAAAATAAAGCTTAAAATTGCCACCTTCTTCAGTCCGTATGCATGCCTCTTAACCCCAAGTAAACATTGTGGATTTTCTTGACCTTGTAAATTTGCTCTTAATCTTAAGAAAGAAAAAGCGTTTAGAAGGAAATTCCTCGTTTTCTTGGCCTTAGTTCAGGAAGGGGAGAATTGGAAGGAGGTAATAAATAAGCAACCCCTTTCCTTTTTGGGATTCATTAATAACAAGTCTGGGGAGAACCGCATCTAACCTTTGCTCTCTAGCTGTTGTGGGCAGCTTTCCAAAGCTGGACAAAGATTTCTCTGGATCTAAGTCAACAGTGGCATAGTTGCTGTTTGTTTAGAAATGAAGCAAAGATTTAGGGGGTCCAAGGAGCTGTCTTCCCATAAGGTATATCTCTGGCGGGCCTGGGTAAATTCCTGTTCCAGTCCCAACCCCCCAGGAAGGCCAGGCCCTCAGTGCCTCCCCCCAGACTCTCCCAGCTGTCAACTGTTTGCTGTCTGAGCTGCTCCCTGTTTTCCTGGAAATGTGTGTTCTCTCACACTCTGCACTGCACTGCATAAGACCTAGTGACATGAAGATGATGGCTCTTGGAAAGGAGAGAGGACCCCAGTCCTCAACCCAGATCCTCCATTGTGCTGCTCCCTGTGCCCAGCACCTGCCATTCATTCATCATCTCAACTGAGGCTCAGAGAGGATAGGTGACTTCCCCAGGTAAGTCTTCCAATAAGGTGTAATTTCTCCTCTTTATAGATTACCTTCTGCATGCCAGACGTTGGTCTAAGCACCTTACACAAGTCTCTTTCAATCCTAATCACATCGCAATGAGAGTAGATATCAGTTTTATGGATGAGGAAACAGACAAGTGAGAGAGTAACAATGTTTACCCAATTATGGGCTGACCCGTCACCTAATCTTTTGACACCTGACACTTTCCATCTGCTGAATGGCAGTGATCAGTGACTTGGGTGTTCTGCCCCTGTCTTGTATCATGGGTATGCCTCTCCCTCCTTCCATTCCTTCTATTCCTTCTTTCCCTTTGTTTTATTCCTCTTTATCTCCCTCCCTCCCTCCCTGCCTTTCTTCCTTCTTTTCGGCATTTAGCAAGAGGTAAGGGAGATGTTCTCTGCCCTGTGGGAACCTGAGACAAGCAGATACAGCACAGGGTTACAGTGTGATCACAGTGACAGTGACCATGTATAAGTTAAGGGCAAAATGAGCAGATGGCACAGAGATCAGAGAAGAGCTGCAGACGGGTAATGCTTGCAGAAAGCTTTGTAGACTTCATCAGTGGATTTCACATGACTTACTCCAGTGGGAGATTTTTGCATTTTGTTTCTGTGGGTTTTTTTTTTTCCATAGAAATAGGTTCTTGCTCTGTCACCCAGGCTGAAGTGCAATGGCATCATCATAGCTCACTGCACCCTCAAACTCCTAGGCTCAAGTGATCCTCCCACGTCAGCCTCCCCTGTAGGTGGGCCTAGAGACATGTGCCATCACACCTAGCTAAGTTTTTAAACATTCTTTTGTAGAGACCAGACCTCACTATATTACCCAGGCTGATCTTGAACTCTTGGACTCAAGTGATCGCTTCTCACTTTGGCCTTCCAAAGTAGGGATTATAGGCATGAGCCACCCAGCTCAACCTGCCAGTGGTTCTTAAACTTGAATGTGTATCAGAATGGCTTGGAGGACTTGTTCAAATGCAAATTGCTGGCCTCACTTCTTCTCCCCACCAAGTTTCTGATCTAGCAGGTCTGGAGTGAGGCCTGAGAATTTGCATTACTAACACACTCTTGCTGCTGCTGCTGGTCCAGGAACCACATTTGCAAAAATCAGCAACTTAATAAGTGAGATTTTTTTTAGAGTGGCAAGATAAAGGAAATGAGTAATGAAATGAGCATGATCTATGCATTAGTCAGAGTGGGTTATCTGTCATAACAAACAAACGCTAAAGTCTTTGTGGTGTAACAGAGTGAAGTTTTATTTCTTGCTTACGTTACAGTCCAGTGTGGGTGGATAGGGGAGCGCTCTCCTCCATGCAGACATTTTAGGGCCCAAGCTCCTTCTGCCAGGGGCCCTGCCACTCCCCGGGGGGCCTCTGCATCCAGCCAGAAGATGAGGAGAGAGAACAGAGGACTGGGCAGAACGTTTTGATGGGTCAGGCCTAAAGGAGAAACATGTCGCTTCTGCCCACTTTTCATTGGCCGGAACTCAGCCACGCAGCAGCAGTTAATGGCAAGGGAGTCTGGGTAATGTGTCCCAGCCATGTCTGGGTAGGAAAGGAAACAGTGAATATATAGCAGAGTTTGCCACAGCCTGTTTGAGGACCCATGTATAAACTGGTTTGGCTGGGGTGAAACATTTGTGTTGAGAGTATAAATGAATGGTTTCTGCTCTTCCAAGGAAATTTGCTGTGGACAATTTGGTTCATAATTTAGTATTATGATAGCATCGCTTAGGATGGGGCAAAAAAACACAAAATCACCAGATTTAGGCCCAAATGCTTTTCATTCAAAAGCAGGATAGCTGACTATAAAGTTACATAACTTCTCAGTAGTACCCGTTGTTTTTTTCCCTGTAAAAATTGGATGAGCTACATGAAAATCACTAGCCCAGTGCTAAGCACATGTAACGGAGGAAAGTTATTTCTGTGTTTTCTGTGCTCAGATGCACAGACAGAGCCAAGCTGTTGTGGCTCAGAGAGCCCCTTCATGTGGATAGTTGTGGGATTCAGTTTTTATAGGACACAGGCACAACCCTGATATCAGTGGTTGGGGGGCTGTTCTAAAGGCAGCAGCATTATGCCTCAGACATCCCATAGGAAATCAGGCCACGCCAGCAAGGCTGGAGAGAGCACATAGGTCCCAGAACATAAGATTCATTAAGTGCTTTGTTTCTGGAGTCATACTACCTGGAATCAATGAATGCCATTACCCAGCTGGGTGACTTTAGCCTCTGGGTCTCAGTTTCCTCACGTGTAAATAGGGGCCAATCATATTATCTACATCCTAGAGTTATTGTGACAACATAATGAGAAAAGCCAAGAGCTGAATATTGAGAAGTATCTGATAATGATTGGTGAATTTTCTGGTCAGGCATGGCGTGCCACCATTTCTTCCTCTTGGCATCATTAGTTGAGGCCAATATGAATGGAGGTTCTTTGAGCTTCCTCATTTGTTAGTCTTGGTTTGGCCTTAGGTTGGCCACTCCAGGCCTTCCAGAGCCCTAGCCCCTCTCCCCATGGCTCAAGTGTCCATGCATGATTCTGGGGCCCCTGAACCGCTGATGGACATGAAGTCATCTGCGGGAGGAGACGGTCAGGAATTCTCCAGCTCTTTCTCGAGGCTGCACCCATGAAGCCAGCAGCAAAGATGAAGGTCTCTTGGGCTCCTCAGTGGCAGCAGCAATGTTCCCCACCTCCCTATCCCTGCCCCCATGCCAATTTCCTTCATCTCACCTTGTCATTTGGTCCCCTCAGCTCTGGGCCCTTTAAAAGCCTTTCCCTCCCCCTTGTTCAAATGGTGCAATTGTGGGTGATTGAAACCATATTTTTATATGTGTCGAAATCAGTTCAGCCTTTTGAAAGAAGTCATAATATAAATTGGATCATATATCCTAAGTGGATGCCACCAGCTAATTCGTTTGTTAGACAGTCAGCTACACGGGATTAAGTGAGTGTTTACTCTTCAGCAGTTACACGTGGGCCTCATTACGGCTCACACTCTGGCATGGCTTGTGCCTAATATGTTGTCAAATAAGGGAATGTAGAAGGTCGGACTGCAGGGAGCTGGCGGAGTCAGCCTCTCTTGGCTACTGGGGTGGGCCTGGGGGCTGGATCTCTGTGGCACGGTATTCCAAAAACTTGGTGTCCTGCACTTCCACTGGCTTCTCTATAAAGCAGAGGGGGGAAAAAGAGGGCCCCCACATCTGCTTTAGTGCAAAGAGGATATGGATCTGCAATCCCACTGTATGTGAGTGAGTATAAGGGGCTGGAAACCTATTTTGGAATGTCCCTATGCCTGACTGAAATGCACAGTCAGTAAGTTCCTTGCAGCCCCAGACAGGCTATGGTCTGTACCAGGGTTTCTCAACCTTTATCTCATGGCACACTTGAACCTGTAGTTAAACTTCTGTGACACACTTAAATTACGTGGCTCAAAACAAACAAACAAAAAAAGAGTAAAAAAAAAAACGAATGTGCTTACTGTGCTTTGAACTTCTTTAGAAAATAATTTAATTTATGATCTTCAAAAATGTTCTTGGCATACTAGTGTGCCCTGGCAAAGCAGTTGAAAATCACTGCTCTATACCCTCACTAGTTCAAGTGTGGGTCAGGGGCCAAGATCACCAGCATCACATTTTTGAGCCCCACTCTAGACCTACTGAATTAGAATCTAATTTTAATGTCCATCATATGTGCATTAAAGTTTAAGAAATGCTGGGATAAACCAACCTCTTCTCAACTTTAGCTGCACATTGGATGTAATTGGAGGGCACTCTAGGGGGGGGGTCAAGGCAAGAGGTTCCCTTGAGCTCAGGACTTTGAGACCAGCTTGAGCAAGAGTGAGACCCCATCTCTAGTAAAAATAGAAAAACTAACTGGGTGTAGTGGCGAGCGCCTGTATTCCCACCCCTAGGAGGCTGAGGCAGGAGGATCACTTGAGCCCAAAAGTTTGAGGTTGCTGTGAGCTATGACAGCACTGTGCACTACTCAGGGAGTGACAGAGCAAGATTCTGACTCAAAAAAAAAAAAATTTCCAGTGCCCGAGTCCCAACCCCAGAGTCTCAGAAGTGGGAGGAATTGGTATAGAATATGCCTGGGCATCACAGGGGATTTTTAAAAGCTCCCAGGTGATGCTAATGTGTAGCCAAGGTGGGAAAGCACTACTCTAACTGGCTGTGCCTTAGTTTCCCTCCATTTTAAGTGGAAATTGCAATGCCTGGTTTATAGGAGGTTGGGAGGATTTGGGAGGCCACACTGGAAACGCCCAGGACACCGGGGGCACCCAGTAGCTCCCTCCTTCCTACTCTCACCACATTTCCTTCTGCTTTTCCTGACTCCCCATTTTTCTGCTTCCGGAAGTTTCTTCTGGCCCCAAGAATGAGACTGCTGGGAATTGGTACTGAAAAGTTTCTGGATTCTTATGCCTTCTTTTCATCCAGAACATCTTGTTTTTTGTCTTTGTGTCTTTGCAACATTGTAGCAAGAACATCATTTATTTCTGGTGGGTTTTTTAAAATCCCCATTTTATTCTGTTTTTGTTACTGCTAGCCAGTGGGAGTTGAAGTGTGGGAAGGAATGAATTTGGAAATGCTTTCTTCCAGGTGCTTGCACTGGGGTGCAGACTTGTATTGTATTTATGAAATTTTGGATGTGTGACCTTGGCTGGCCCTGGTATAAATCAGAGACCCAAGGGAATACCAAGCATTTCATTTGGCCACTCGGTTGCCTTTCATAATGGAGGAAGGAAGGTGTTTTTAAACAGGGACTCATGAGCTGGAAAGTCCATACAGGATGGCAGAGACTCCTCCCAGGTTGTTCCCAGTAAGTATGACTAGAAACCCTGGAAATAATACAAAAGGCTAAAGAATCCGAAGAGTTCGTACTTAACCCCAGGGTAACTACTGCCCTAACTTTTAACGTCATAATGTTATTTTGCCTCTTTTTGTGTCTTGGGTAAATGGGATTATTCAGTTTGTACCGTTTTTTGTTTGGCTTCTTCGTGATCCATCCTCGTTGTTCTGTGGAGTTGCAGAATGTTCTAGGGAAGGATTTTGAACAAACATTGATCTTGGACTCTTAGCAGATTTAGGACTTGAGTAAAACTGAATTTTGGAGAAGTTTTTACTTTTTTTCTTAGTACAAAGTCATAAGCCTATTAAATGAACAAGATTTTTAAAAATAAAGATCAACAAAATAAAAATAGTAAGAACCATCTCCGAATCTGTCACCCAGAGAGAATCACTCTCAATATTTTGGTATATACCCTTCAGGTTTTTTTTTTTTCCTCTACACAATTTAATTAAAAATAAGTTTACATTCTACATGTTGTTTGGTAAACTGATTTTTTTTTACTTATCAGAGCAAGGATGTCCCTCTGTGTCACCAAATAGTCTTCTGCACCATCACTTTTAACGACTACATCGTTTCTTCTTTGTATAACTAAATTAGCCTTAATATATTTTAAACTTCATTTTTTTTTTTTTGGCCTGAGATTTATGAGCTGCCTCAAACAACTTTCATTGTCATAAAGATGCAATTAGTAATTAACACTGCCAAGTCTTCTGAGGGAAATCAGGTTTTCATTTAGGCCTAAATACTATACTTGATTGCTCCCAGTCTGTGGGTTGTTAAGATGGGTAGATCTCCATGCGTTCTGAAATGAAGGCCACTATTAGTTGCCTTCTCTGTTTCTGATTGTTTTCCGAAAGTCAGGAGCTCAACGGTGAGTTTTCCTTGGCTCACCTATAGGTGGAAACTATACATTTTCTCTTTCTTGCCTGCCCCAAAGTCAAACTGTGTCTGCAGGGCGTTAGGATCACAAGATTCTAATTCAGAAGGCATATCTTTTAATTTTATGGAATAATTGAATTCTGTTAACTAGGACCAGTGGGCATTGCTTGATTTTTTTTTCTTTTTTACCAAAAGGAATTAAATGGTATAAGATTCTTAATTGCTTTATGACCTTATAAGTGAGGACCAGAAAGACAGGTGGACATTGTAGTTTTTATTGATGATGCTTAGAACTACCTTGGAGAGCAATAATTAACTTAAGGCAACGTGCTTTTTTTTTTTTCCTTGTTTTTAAGATAGGGTCTCACTTTGTTGCCTAGGCTAGAGTGTGGTGTAGAGTGCACAGCAACCTCAAACTCCTGGGCTCGAGCTATCCTCCCTCTCAGCCACCAGAGTAGCTGGGACTATAGGCACATAGCATTATGCCCAGCCAATTTTTCTATTTTTTGCAGACAGGGGGGGCCTCGCTTTTGCTCAGGTTTGTCTTGAACTCCTGACCTCTAGTAAGCCTCCTGCTATGGCCTCCCAGAGTGCTAGGATTGCAGGCATGAGCCACTGTGCCCGGCCCCAACAAAGCTCATTCATAGGAGGAAAAGGAAATAAAGTCTCATCATCTTTATATACATATCATGACCAAAGTCCAAGTAATTGTGGCTAATCGGAACATTTGCTGGCTGGCACTTTAAAAGAATTTTATGGTCCTTTCTTCTTTAATGATAAAAGAAGAAGAAATGAGTAGATCTGAAATGCTTTGAGGTCCTTTCTAAGGTGTGCCCTAAGGAATTATAACTATTTTTCCTTAGAAAGGTCTTTCCTAATGTCATGTGACATGTTGGTGGCCATCCTGGGATTTCAGAGGTCTTTTAGCTTGGTCACTGTTCCATCTCCCAGTACCCAGGATTTTGAGTTGCTTGTTTCTTGGGAGGTATAGCAGTATATTTTCATCCCATGGTAACACCTGGGTGAGCGCTGGAAAGAAACATGTTAGAGGATCCTTGTAGTTTTACTAGAAAGTGTTTCAGTAGGAAAATTTCTTATTTATGAGCATAGCATCTCTGAAAAGTTTTGTTGCTGTCTAGAAAAAAACATCTTTAGAGTTATCAGATACATTTCTTTAGCGGCAAGGATACCTCCATAGTGCCTAATGCCACTTTCCTATTTCTCTGCAGCCCTGGGGATCTGGGCTATTTCAGAGATGTCATGGTCTTCTAGGTGCATGGAATTTGTAAGGTGATACTCTGGGATGACTTGATTTTGCACTTGCTATTTTCTCCCAGGAGGATGAGCATAATCTGAGTCCCTTTCTCCTCTCATGAGTACCCCCTGTGGTTGGGGGCCCATGAGTCAGATCTCCCACCTTGTTTTATGGCTGTTGTATGAATTCCAGCCCACACGATGCCATCTGAGAATGGGTGAACCCAGTGAGCGCTCAGGGATGGAGACATTTCTGTTCTCCAGGTCTTTTCAGGGCAAATATATTCCTTATGAATGTGGCTCCTCTTCTTGTGTTACGCTTCCTGTACCCTTGTCTTTTGCCTCTGGCTTTTAATCGGCAGGCAAGCTAGGAGAACTGTGGTCATTTATATCCCGAGAAGAGGGGAATTGAAGGCGCATATGTGTGCGCATGCGTGTATGTGTGTAAGCATGTGTGCACGGGTGTGTATGCAGGTGTGTCTGTGTTTGTGTCCAGCTGTGAGGATGCATCCGTATGTGCGTTCACACATTTGCTGGTCTGCATGGCATCTTCCTGATGTCTTTGCCAGCATTAAGGAAGGACCGAGTCTAGAATAATAATATTATTAGCTACTTAGCTAAGAATTTAGTGGCTGATCTTTATGAAGGATGATGTTGCAGACACTGTCCTAAGCAATTGAACCCTTCCAGCTCCTAAGGAAGTAGGTGCTGTTTCTATCCTCTTTTTTCACATGGGGAAGCAGAGGCACGGAGGAATGAAGAAACTTCCCTGAGATCACACAGCTGGGAAGTGGCAAAGCTAGGCTTCAGACCGAGGCTGGCCGTGTCCAGCACTCTGCTTGCTCTTTTGACTGCAAGAGAAATCCCTGTGGGAAGCAGAGCTTGTCATCTTGTGCCGAGTAAAGCTGAGTGCAGTGCAGACCAGTACGAGAAGGGGATTTTGGACCCACAGAACATAGAGCAGTAGTGTTCACGTGTGACGGTCAGAGGACCTACGTGTAGCAGGTTGGTGTGTTTGAGGACCTGCCATCCTCTCTAGGGTCATTTTTCTGGTGCCTATTTTTAGCATCAGGTTGTGTTGTGCAATGAGAGATTTCATGTCCTTTGTCACTTCCAATTTCCCCCCTTTCCACTTCTATGAAGGAGGCCTGTCAGTGATACGTATATGAAGTTCAAAAACAAGCAAACTTCTCTTCTGAGATACAGGTCAGAAAAGTGATTCTCTTGGGAGGGGCCTGAGGGAGTCTGCTGGAGCACTAGAAAGATTCCATATTTTAACCTGAATGGTGTCAACCTGGCCATAGGTATATGTAAAAATTCTTTCAGCTTTCAGATTTTATGTACTTTACTATATATGTGATATCTCAGTAGAAAAGTATATAAAATGGAAGCCTCTAAATCAGTGCTTTTCAACCGGTGTGCTATAGCCCACTGGTGAGGCACGAGAGAATCTTAGGTATGCCTCGAAAATTTCTAAGGATCATTAATTAAATTATTTCCAAAAGAAATTCAAAGCACAGTAAGGTATTTATTTATTTATTTTTTACTCTTTTTGAAGCAACATAATTTAAGTGTGTCTCGGAAGTTTAATTATAGGTTCAAGTGTGAGATAAAAAAGGTTGAAAAACACTGCTCTAAATTGACCTGTGCCAGTATTGCAGAAATCATGTCACGGATGCCAGAGGAGAGGGACAGACATATCTGAGTCAGCTTTAAAAGCAAAATCAGTCAGGGCTTTAAAGACATAGATAATTCTTAATCCGTAAGCTCTGAAGTTATTTCCAGGAAAACATATTTGCTTGTATTCGGCAGACATTAATTTTATTGCTCTTCATTTCATCTTTATTTTTATGATTTGTATGTTGGCTTCTAATACCCCTGAAGAGTTGTGTCTTGGGCCGGCCCTCATTTGCTTCTGGTTCTGCCTTTTAGAACAGTTGCTGCTGCCACCTCTCCCAAGTTCTGAATGATTTGCAAATGTTTGAACAGAGAAACAAAGATAGAAAATGGGAGACATGGTCTGGTTTGTTGCAAATGGCTTTTCCTGCCAAGCTGCGGGGAATGGTATTTGGGCCAGCTTCGCCTTCCTAATTGAAACCATAGCTCCTTGGATTGCCTTCAGACTGCAAACTTTGAGGGTCTGCCACCCTGCAAGGACCATTTTATGCTGGGACGCTATGTACCAGGATTCTCACTTTCATTGGCCTGAAGGGAGGACAACAGAGTTCTCTAATCAGTTTGGATAACACTGAAAGGGAAGTAGCAAACCTCTAATTTTTTTTATAGGTTTTATACTTTCCTGCTGCTCTCTTCCTGCCCCTGCCCCCTGGAGCTATAATAGTAATAGCAGCTAAAGTTTATCAACAGTTTAATATGTGTCTGATGCTACTCTAAGCATTTTGCATGCCTTGATTCATTTAATTCTTACCAGCTCTGGAACCTGGGACTGCAGTTGCCCTGTGTAGATAAAGAAATTAGGCCCAGAGAGATGAAGGCAGTTGTCCAAGGTCACACAGCTGGGAAGTGACAGAGCCAGCATTTGAACCCAGTCTGGCTCCTGACTCTGAGCTCTGATTTACTGTCTAAATACAATTGACTCCCGGATGAGATGACCCCAAAGCTATCTCTATGCTAACTAGACCTGCCACTGTCCAGTTCAGCAGCCACTAACTAAACATGGCTATTGAGTACTTGAAATGTGGCTAGATGGAATTGAGGTGTGATGTGCTATCAGTATAAAATACACATCTGGTTCCAAAGATTCAGTAGGAGAAACAGAATGTGAAATATCTCATCAGTATGTTTATATATTGATTGCATATTGAAATAGTAATAATATTTTGGGTATATTGGGTTGAATGCAGTATATTATTAATTTCACCTATTTCTTTATATTTCTTAATGTAGCAACTGGAACACTTCACATTACACATGTGGCTCACAGTGTATTTCGGTTTCTGCTCCAAATACAGTAAAATTTTGTTCCAGCACAGTCACGGGTAAGACAGATTTAGGAATAACATACCACACATAGAATTCCTATCTTCTGCCATCCCCACCTGTCTGACCTCATACAATTAGAGAGTTTTTATATATGAAAGAAAAAATATCCAAACCTTTAATGAATGCCTGCTATGTATGTGAGCAAGTCCTTCCGCATAATGGTTGCATTTAATTTTGGAACCCTTCTATAAGGTAAGTATCATCAGGCACATTTTATAAATAGGGAAACTGAGGTTTGGTTTAGCAACTTGTTCAGGATTCTATTCCTAATAAGTAGTGGAGTCAGGATTTGGATTTAGGTCATCTGACTCCAGTTTTTTTTTTTAATTTTTTAATTTTTATTTCGTGGGACACAATGTGCCGACTTCATATACAATCTGAAATATTTTTACTGAACTATTTAACATAGCCTTCATGGCCTTTTAATCACTATATGGAGACATTTATATTCTACATTTAGTAATTTTCATTTGTACCCTTGTAAGATGCACCGTAAGTGTGAACCCACCAATCACCCTCCCTCCACCCACCCTCCCCCTTCCCTCCCCCGTGCCCCTTTCCCCATTTCTTGTGCTATAATTGGGTTTTAGCTTTCCCATGAAAGCTATAGATTAGCTTCATAGTAGGGTTGAGTACATTGAATACTTTTTTCTTCCATTTTTGAGGCACTTTGCGAAGAAGAATATGTTCCAGCTCCATCCATGTAAACACAAAAGAGGTAAAGTCTCCATCTTTCTTTAAGGCTACATAGTATCTGACTCCAGTTTTAATGGCAATTCTGCCCCAAAAGATCTCTCTCATATAAAATGTATGTCATTCTGAATTGTCTTTGATATAGTTGTGCATGTTTTACTCTCTCATATTAGTTAAATCCTTATGAGATGGCAGTGTGACCCATAGTAAGTCACAGTACATGTCAGTGAACTGAAGAGCTTTAATACCCATTGTATGAAAAGCCTTAATTCTAATATTCTCTTATGGAGTTTGATACCTGCCCTATTATTTCCCTTTTAACAGCTGTGGCTAGATCACTGAGCTGGCATTATTAACTTGCTATTTTGTGGTAGCCACCCGTAGCTCAGTGGTTAGGGCTCCAGCCACATACATCAGGTCGGGTTTAAACCTGGCCTGGGCCAGCAAAAAACAACAATGACAACTGCAACAAAAAATAGCTGGGCATTGTGGTGGGCACCTGTAGTCCCAGCTACTTGGGAAGCTGAGGCAAGAGAATCACTTAAGCCCAAGAGTTGGAGGTTGCTGTGAGCTGGGATGCCACGGGCACTCTATCCAGGGTGACAGCTTGAGGCTGTCTCAAAAAATAAAAAAAAAATAATAAAAATAAATTGCTATTTTGTGTCTCTATGGTTTCATGTAGAAATTTCATTCTTTGATTTAAAAAAATACAGTAGAACTTCTGTTAGTTGACCACCCAAGGAGTGTAACAAATTGGTCAAGATACAGAGGTGCTCAACATAATGACCTAGGCCTACTGTACTGATATGTATGTGTGATGCTTGTCTGGTGTATGAAAATTAGGTCAACTTAAGCAGGTGTAGGTAGGTGGTCAACTATGGAGGCTCTACTGTATTTATAAAGTGTATACCATGGGATGTTTACTGTGACAAGCTCTGGGAATCCAAAAGAAACAAAATCCCTGCAGGTTCTTACTACCAAGTAACTAAAGGTCTGATGTGAGATCAAGACAGGTAAATAGGTCCTGCTTTGATAGTAGTGGTCAGTGGGTCTTGAAGGCCCATTGTTGAAGCACCTTGCTCAATCTTAGAGAATATAAGAAAGCTTCCCACAAGAGGGGAAAGAAATACAAAGTTTCAGTTCCAGGTTAGTGAAAATAAAAATTAGATTTTATTCTCCAACACTCTGAATTTTGTTCATGAAATTTTACTGTGGAGACAGGAAGTGGGGGCTTTATGAAGACAGGAAGTGGAAGGCAACTCAAATGGGAGGCTGCTCCACAGATACTGCAGTGGGGCTCCTGATCTCCAGTGTAGTGCTCCACTATTACCTGGGCTCAGCCTCTGTCTGCAGCCTTCCCTCTCATGGCCCTAAGTCAAAGTCTGGGCTTTCCTCTGTGTTTTCTTTCCACCTCTAATTACCTCCTTTTTGTGTGTCTTATTTCACATTTTTGAGGTGGGCATGAAAGAGAGAAGCTATTTGATATAGATCATTTTATGATGATGATGATGATGATGATTAAACTACACCATTGGATGCTGACCAGCCAATAGATGAGCTGCTCTTGAATCTGGGGCTCACTTGTGGTCCAGTTGCCTGTGGCTTTAGAAGGGGTAGGAAGAATGGTAACAAAAAATGGGTGCCAAACTCACCCTCCTGTCTACACATCTTTCCTGGGCTTTGGGAGTTTGTACAGTTTATCCAGGGATGTGGCATGACAAGCCACAGACCTAGCAAGTTCTTTTAATATCTGGAGAAACAATGTAATGGATGGCAAGTGAACAAGTCAGAAAATCCACAAGCCTATCTCTTTAATTGTGCCAGGGTAGGTCCCAGGATCCCTTGCTTTAAGATTTTAGCTATAGTTTTACCATGCTTGTAGTGCTATGCCCCAGAACATTATTTTTCGTCATTGTCAGGGGCTTAGAATATTATTTTAATATTTAGAAATTGTCCCTCCCCCTTCCTCAACAACTGGATTTTGACATACACTCTCATTGGTATAAATGACTTGCCCAGTTGTTCTTCAGTACTCCATCTGTATGGTCTTTCTCTGGGACAAGAGGATAAGGATTGATCTTAACATGACATCTAACCTCCCAAATGGGCCTATGGATAGAATTTATGGGGTCCAGGCCGGATGTGGTGGCTCACGCCTGTAACCTTAGCACTCTGGGAGGCCGAGGTAGGTGGATTACTCTGAGCTCAGGAATTCAAGACCAGCCTAAGCCAGAGTGAGGCCCTGTATCTACAAAAAAAAGTGGACTGTTAAGGTGGGTGCCTGTAGTCCCAGCTACTAAGGAGTCTGAGGCAAGAGAATTTCTTGAGCCCAGGAGTTGGAGGGTGCCGTGAGCTATGATATCACAGCACTCTACTGAGGGCCACAAAGTGAGACTCTGTCTCAATAATAATAATAATAAAAATCTTGCCAAAAGGAACATATTAGTTTGCATTCCCACCAGTAGTGCAGAAGTGTTCCCTTTTCTCCACATCCACGCCAACATCTGTGGTCTTGGGATTTTGTAATGTGGGCTAATCTTACTGGAGTTAGGTGTATCTCAAAGTAGTTTTGATTCGCATTTCTCTGATGATTAAGGATGATGAGTATCTTTTCATGTGTTTGTAGGCTGCGCACCTGTCTTCTTTAGAGAAGTTTCTCTTCAAGTCTCTTGCCCACCCTGAGATGAGGTCACTTGTTCTTTTCTTGCTAATACGTTTGAGTTCTCCGTGGATTCTGGTTATTAAACCTTTGTTGGAGGCATAACCGGCAAATATTTTCTCCCACTCTGAGGGCTGTCTGCTTCCTATACTTACTGTGTTCTTGGCTGTGCAGAAGCTTTTTAGTTTGATCAGATCCTAGTCATGTGTTTCTGGTGTTCCTTCAATTGCCTGGGGGGTCCTCCTCATAAAATATTCTCCCAGGCCGATTCCTTCAAGAGTTTTCCCTGCACTTTCTTCTAGTATTTTTATAGTTTCATGTCTTAAGTTTAGATCTTTGATCCAGTGAGAGTCTATCTTGGTTAATGGTGAAAGGTGTGGGTCCAGTTTCAGTCTTCTACAGGTCGCCAGCCAGTTCACCCAGCACCATTTGTTAAATAGGGAATCTTTTCCCCACTGAATGTTTTTAATTGGCTTATCAAAGATCAAATAACAGTTAAGTAGCTGGATTCATCTCTTGGTTCTCTATTCTGTTCCATACATCTACCTCTCTGTTTTTGTGCCAGTACCATGCTGTTTTAATCACTATCAATTTATATTATAACCTGAGGTCTGATAGCTTGATTCCTCCTGCTTTGTTTTTATTTCTGAGTAATGTCTTGGCTATTTGAGGTTTTTTCTGATTCCATATAAAACAATGTATTATTTTTTTGAGATCTTTAAAGCATGAGAGTGGAGCTTTAATAGGGATTGCATTAGGTATCTAAAAATAGACCTGCCATTCAATCCTTCAATTCTTCTACTAGGTATATATCCAGAAGACCAAAAATCACTTTATAACAAAGATATTTGTACCAGAATGCTTATTGCCACCCAATTCATAATTACTAAGTCATGGAAGAAGCCCAAGTGCCCAATGACCCACAAATGGATTAATAAATTGTGGTATATGTACACCATGGAATATTATGCAGCCTTAAAGGAAGATAGAGACTTTACCTCTTTCATGTTTACATGGATGGAGCTGGAACATATTCTTCTTAGCAAAGTATCTCAAGAATGGAAGAAAAAGTATCCAATGTACTCAGCCCTACTAAAAAACCAATTTGTAGCTTTCATATGAAAGCTATAAGCCAATTATAGCCCAAGAAGAAGGT
>CAUYON010010610.1:0-31576 GCA_963573935.1 Arctocebus calabarensis | reverse complement strand
GGGCGTTGTGGCGGGCGCCTGCAGTCCCAGCTACTTGGGAGGCAGAGGCAAGAGACTCGCTTGAGCCCAGGAATTGGAGGTTGCTGTGAGCTGTGATGCCATGACACTCCATCCAGGATGACGGCTTGAGGCTCTGTCTCAAAAAAAAAACCAAAACATTAAACGTAGACTACGTCCAAGTTCTATACTGTTAACATGAACGACAGAAAGATTTAAAATAAGGAAGATACAGCCTAGTCTTCGAAAAGTTTCTACATCAACAAAAGAGACAAATGTACCATAGTCTGACAATCAGGGGAGAGAGATCAAGGCTGAAGGTGTAGATTTGGGGGTCGTCTTCAGAGAGATGACATTTGAAATTGTGGGTAGAGATAATGACCCCAAATGGGCTTGCAACATGAGGAGAGGGACAAGAGCAGATCCTTAGAGAGTAACTATATTAGAATTGAAGAAGAGGAGAATCCAGCGTGGAAAATCAAGATGTGAATAGAGAGGTAAGAGGAGAATTGGAGAGCAATTTATCACTGAGGCCAGAGACAGAGATGGGTTTAAGAAGGAAGAAATGATCAACGTGGTCAAATTGCCAAGAGATGAGGCAAGATGAGGAGTGAAGATGTCATCAGCCTTGGCAGTTAGGAAGTCATTAGTGGCTTCCAATAAAATAATTTCAGGAAGATGATTGGAGCAGATGTCAGGCTATAATGGGTTGATGAGTAAATGCAGGGAGAGTTTATCTAGAAAAAGCTTATGAGGAAGGATAGGAAGAAGCAGGAGAAAACAGGAAGGGCAGAAATGGAATCAATAAATGTGGAGGAAAAAATAGGCAGGTCAATGCATGGAAAAAACAGTGAAGGATTAAATGGCTAGACACAGGAGGAAGGCAGGTTGGGTAAGCAGCCGGCAGCCAAGAGAGGGAGCAAGTCTGGGACTCAGTGAGGAGAAGCAGAGAGGATATGGAATTAGCCAGTTTGGGGTTCAATTCCCTGTTCTCTCCTTTACTGTGTAGACTTGGGCAAGTTACTTAACCTCTTGCCCTCCAGATGTTAAGGAAGAACCTCCCAGAAAGAAGCCAGAGACTCCAAAAACACTTCTACAGTAAATATGATACACTTTTAAGAGTTTTTTCTTATGATTTTAATGTAGGCTGATGACATAAAAGTCCATAGCACAATTCTAGGAAAGAATCTTACGAGGGGACAAAATGATGTATTTCAAGTGCATGGCTTTCTGACAGCTTGGCTTTTAAGACTATCTAGAGGTGAAACAGCAAATGGATTTTATTTTGCATGCCAAAGCTGAGGAGATTCCAGTGGCTGCTTGAAGCACTGACTGAGGAGATTCATGTTTGAGAAAGGGTCTAGGCTCAATTTAAGAACAAGTTGCCCAGGGGCTTGGAAGGGATGGTAGCAAGAGTGGTGTCATGCGCTGTATTTGTTGACCCTGAATTAAAGGGGAAAATGGCTGTGTATCTATCAGGTAATTCTCTGTAAACATTAGTGAGCTTTTTGATAAGTAATAAATATTTCTGAGAAGTAGAAACATTCAACGTTGTACTTTAAGGGGAAAAATACAAATAGCACCTGTCATCTATAGTTAGTAAATTTGATATCCTTTTACAAAAATTAAGGGCCTATGACTAAGAAACATTCATTAATTTAATAGTAGCCCTCTGTACCTACTGAAGGAGGGAAACCTTGGAAATTCCTGAGGCAGCATTGAAATCTTCCTTGGAAAACTGAGTACACTGTAAAACGTGCACAAAAAGGCGATCAAAGTCCCAATGCTTTATACCCAACAGTTCATATCCAACAGTCATGATTATTTTATCTGGAAAACTTTTTAAAGTCATTGTTGCCAAGCTTGTTTTAAAGGACATATCTCCAATATATGCAACCATTAAGCAATTAAATATTTTGGTTGATTTTTCCATGACAGTAAATTTCATAGATAAGTATGTAATTTTTTTTAGAGCAGTGATACCATGTTTTCAAACAAAATCCCATCTTGAACTCTAATACAGGGTTAACACAGACATTCTGGCTGAAGAGAGGGTAGAGGGCTTTTCATCACACTTTAACGATGGCTCTGAGGGCTTCATGGTTTAGCCTCTGCTATAAAATTAGTTACTAAACGCATCTGTAGGCTACTAAACATATTAATTTGGTTTATAAGAATATTCGATCTATATGAACAAGTGAAAGTGTTGGGGATGTTTATTAAAAAGTGGTAATTTTTAATTCAGTCACCCAAGACAATTATAATCATTAAAATACACTTTCCCAGAGACTGGATTCCTCAGTGATTAACAAACCTTTGTGGCAGCACCAAGGGTTAACTTCAGTTTGAGGAAGGTTGTGAAAGTCCTAAGTTTCCCTTCAGCCTGTGGAAAAAAGATTTGATCTGCTTGTTGCTTCTTACAAGGTACAGTCTCTCGAGAACCATGGCACTTCTTACAGTCCAAGACCACTGCAGGAATCTCAGTGTTCACAACTGGATTCTAGCAGCAGTCAGAGATAAAAAGGAAGAACTTGCTTCTTTTAAGAGATTCCCCCCACAAATCTCATCCAATAGCTTCTTATAGCTCAATAGCCTACATTTAGTCGTATGGCCACATTTAGCTGCTAAGGGAGGCTGTGTGTTTCATATTAGTAAGACAGATGGACACACTGACACCTTAGGTCTTAGGTTGGAACCTTAAGAACACTAACTAACATTCAAAGGCTTATCTAATCAAAAGTAACCACCACTCCCTTGTACCACTTTTGTGCTATGTATTTACTATACTATGTATATATAAATTTGTTATTACCAAATTGAGGATATAGAACAACTCCATTAACTCCCCTAAATCTCCCCTATATCTATCCTCTATATACCATCTTCTATCATTATCTCTTGCCAATCACTGATGTTTTATATCACTATAGTTTTGATATTTCTTTAATGTTATATAGATGGGGCTGCATGGTATATAACCTTTGAGCCTGGCTTCTTCCACTCAGTAAAATACCTTTGAGATAGACCAGGTACAGTAGCTTATGCCTGTAATCCTAGCACTCTGGGAGGCCAAAGTGGGTGGATTGCCTGAGCTCAGGAGTTCGAGACCAGCCTCAGTAGGAGTAAGACTTTGTCTTTACTAAAATAGCAGTGCAGGGCGGTGCCTGTGGCTCAAAGGAGTAGGGCCCCTGCCCCATGTACCAGAGGTGCTGGGTTCAAACCGGGCCCTGGCCAAAAACTGCAAGAAAAAAAAAATTATTCTGGGTCAGTGCCTGTGGGTCAAGGAGTAGGGTGCCAGCCCCATATAACAGCAGTGGCGGGTTCAAACCCCGCCCAGCAAAAAATACTTCAAAAATAAAAAAAAATAGCAGTGAATTCTGGGGGGCACCTGTAGTTCCAGCTACTTGGGAGGCTGAGGCAAGAGGATGGCCAGAGCACAAGACTTTGAGGTTGCTGCAAGCTATGATGTCATAGCGCTCTATAGAGGGCAACAAAGTGAGACTGTTTTTTCAAAAAAAAAACCTTTGAGATTCATTGAAGTTGTTACATGTGTGAGTAGTTCACTCCTTTTTATTGCTGAGTAGTATTTCATGCTAGAATGCACTAGCATTGTTCATTCACAGACATTTCGGTTGTTTCTAATGTTTGGCAGTTTCAATAGAGCTGCTATTGGTGTACTTGTTTTTATGTGAATTTAAATTCTCATTCATGTATATATTTTTATTACAATGAGATTACATACAAGGATATCATTTCTTTTTTTTTTGAATGGGCGTGTCATTTATCACCATCAGAGTTTTCTTTCTGCTTGACAGGATTAATTTTATTTATTTATTTATTTCAGAGACAGAGTCTCACTTTGTCACCCTTGGTAGAATGCTGTGGCATCACAGCTCATAGCAAACTCCAGCTCTTGGGCCTAGGCGATTCTCTTGCCTCAGCCTCCACAATGCCCAGCTATTTTTTCGTTGCAGTTTGGCTGGGGCCGGGTTTGAACACGCCACCCTCAGCATATGGGGCCGGCGCGCTACCCACTGAGCCACAGGTGCCACCCAGGATATCGTTTCTTAATATGTTCTTTTCCTACCCTGAACTATATACACCTCCAAGATTTTGCTCAATCCAAAGAAAATAGCATAGTATAATGGTTGAGTACAGCCCCTTGTCTGAGTTTGAATTTTAGCTCTACCATTTAGTAATAGTGACAGTGGCCAACTTTTTTGACATCTCTATGCCTCAATTTTCTCATCCAGAAAAATGGGATAAACAGAGTTTCTACTTCCCAGGTTGTTTTTTAAAGTTGATACATGTGACTCTGTTAAGGTCAAAGCAGTGTCTTACACATTTTCCTAACCTTAGCACATAGTAAATTTTCATGGCAGAATGTGTTTATAAGTTTTTGGTGAAAAAATGACTTCATCAATTTTAAAAATAATCCTAGCATACGTATCCCAACTGTATATTTACTATTTTTTCTTCAACAAATATTTATGAGCACCTACTATGCCTAGATGTTGTGCTGGGCACTGGGGACACAGCTGGAAACATAAATAGCTTCATTAAAATTAAAACACTGATAAAGAGTATTTTAAATTGTTTTTGTTATCATAGAACTATCCATCCATATATAAAAATCTATTCCATAAAAATTCCCTTTTATGGAAATGAAATGGGTAAGAATGAATAGTGCATACACTAGCTTCAATGACTTTCTAAAGGTCATACTAATTTACTTCTTCTTCCAAAGAGCAAAACTAAGATTAAATAGAAGATAGGAATTTAAATAAGGGTATTTGAGCACTTAGTGGAGATGATTTCACATTCATTGCCCTCAAGGCAGGGGCATCACTTTTTATTTCAAATAAGGTTGATGATCCTGAGACTTCCTCTATAGTAATGCTGAGAAGTATAATTTAGGCCATATTTCGAGATTAATTGTAACATGGATTAATTTTGCATTTTCTTACCTGCGTGTTTGTTGACACGGCTTGAAATAATTCAATTATAGGGTGGTCAAATTACTTGGTTCAAACAGTCATGCACACACCCTAAGCCTTAATTACCACGAATAAATCAAACCCACCCCAAATCACTGGCTGTCACTGACAATAGCTTTAACTGTATTCGCACAGGGTAAGGAATTGAACCAGCATGCTAGGACTCATGATTAAAACTTAGCTGTTAAGTAACTGCTGACTCTCATTCAGATTAGTTGCTTTTTCAGCACAAATTAACTATACAGCTGAATTTTAAAAAATTCTCTTTGCTTACCATGAAATACTCCTTTTTTCACTCTTAAAAAATAACCCTTAAAATAATCTTTGAGTTTTATTAAAATTCGTGAAATTCTTAACGAAAGACCTGAGATTTTTGTCCAGGTAATAAAGAAATCTCAGGAACACTAGTTCCCATTCTAAGGGAAAGCCTCTCCCCACTATTGTATTTACTATGAGAAATACAGAAACGTAAAATTCATGTGAAGCTACTGCTCATTTCGACACGTTTATTAGATCATCCAATTTACTCTTCAGGGTTTTAAAAAGATGTTCCCAAAGCGAAAGACAAGAGAGAAAGCCTATCGGCTGACCGGATCTGCTTTTTGTTTCCATCCAAAGAGCGGCGCCGGAGCGAGGGAAAACTGAAGGCAAGGGTAGGGGCGGAAACTAGCGACTTATTAAGACGCCCGGCACCCGAGGAAGCCAGCCGGGCGTTAGAAACAAGTAGAGCAGAAGAGATTTCGGGCTAATTAAAACAACCACAGTGCACTCCCTCTCGCTTTGGACCCGCCGCTACTCCAGTATTTGCAGAGTCGGGGGCGGGGATTAGTTCGGATTCAAATTTAAAGCGGGATGACCGCATGTGGCTCAGCAGGTGTCTCACGTCCCGCTCCCCGCGTTTCCGCCCCTACCTGCCCTGAGGGCCGGAAATTACCTAGTAGGAGAGCGGCCCCTCCATTGTCAAGGTTTCCAGGGCTCAGAAAGCCTCGAGAAAGTCCCAAGCCGGGGCTACGCGAGCGGTGGCCCGCCCACTGACCCTCCACGCGTCCCCACGCTGTTGGCCTCTGTGTCCCCTGCCCTTCTGGTACAATGGGCAGACGCGCTGCTCAGGGAAGCCGGAACAGAGTTGGCAGGGAAGAAAGGAGAAAAGGGAGGACTGTAGCAAGGCACAAATGTTAGACATAACTAAAATTTATAGTCAGGTTGCTCTTCTGGTGGGAGCGAAGAGGAAACGCATGCGCCGGCCACAGTTCGGGCGCGTGGAAAAAGTCGCGCATGTGCAGAGCAGAAACGAAAACAAGCAAACGGACGACTGGCAGGTTGAGGGCGCTTCTTCAGCTACCGAAGGGCCACAGCGGTCTGGAGGCGCGTGCGCAGAGCACTCGAGGGGGTGGAGCTCTTCCAAGGGGGCCGGCGGCGAACAGCGCCGGCCTCGCGCGCCCCCTGGCGCGCGCCCGGGGAGAGGAGGGACCCAGTGGGGGCGGAGAGGAGGGAGGAGGCAAGCAGGGCGGGAGGGGGAGGGGAGCGGGAGCGAGGGAGGGTTTATCGACCGGGCGATTTTGGTTAAAATATTCAAAATGGCGGACGGAGGAGCAGCGAGTCAAGATGAGAGTTCAGCCGCGGCGGCAGCAGCAGCAGGTAATCATTACAGCATTTTACATATTCATATTCATACTCAACCCCGGCTCCCGCTGCCCCCCCCCGCGACTTAGCATAATTTATTAGTACTCAGGATTATTATAATTAACGGCAGGGAGATGGGGGGCCGGGGAGCACTGAGCCCCCGCCGGGCGCGGAACGGAGGGGGAAAGAGGCTCGGAGCGGCCAGGCGGAGGGGGAAGACAAGGGGCAAAAGGGGCTGCGATCCACCGCCCTCCTCCTGCCCCCGACCCACCCCGCCGCCGGCTCGCTGGCCCGCCCGCCGGCACCGGCCCTCCTCCTCCTCCTCCTCCGCCGGCCGCCGCCGCCTCCTCGCCGCGGTGCCCGAACCCGAGCGGGTCCGCGGGGCCGGGACAGAGGGAGAGGACAATAAAGACATTTTACATATTCATAGCTGCTGGGCCGGCGGGGCGCAGTGGGGCGCGGGCGGGAGGCCGGGACCGGGCGGGCGCGGGGTGGGGGGGCGTGGAGGGGGATGGAGGTGGCGGCGAGCACAATGCCCGGGAGGCGGCGGGGCCGGAGCGGACCCCGGCGGCCGGACACCCGGACACCCGCACGCGTCTTCCCCACGGGAGCGGGCCCGGGGAGTGTGGGGCGCTGCTCGCAGCGGGGGCGGCTGTGGGGCGCCCAGGGTGAGCGTCCTGCTTGCGCCCCTTCGCCGCACAGGGGTCCGAGCGGGGCTGAGCGCGGGGGTCACGGCCCTGGGCACCTCGGCCGCACCCCTTTGGTCCCCAACTGGCGGCCTGACCTGAGCCAGGCCTGAGGTCTAGGTGGGTCGGGGTGAGCGGTGGTCGGCGCTACGAGGTGGCTTCTGGGCGGCGGGGGCGGGGAGCCCGCGCAGGGGTCCGTTTCGCCCGCTTGGGGGCGGACCGGGTAGGAAGGGGCCCTCGGGGAAAGTTCCCCTCGGAGGGGGTGTCCTCTGGGGCCGCCCATGTGCCCGAGCCATTGGTCAGCAGCCCTCGTGGGTGTTGGAAAAGTCCCCTGCTTCCTCGTCGGCCGCGGCTTAGTGGGGGAGTTGGGTTGGAGGTGCCGGGCGAGGTTTGATCTCCGGCTCCCGTGCCCCCGCCCTTGTCCTCCCCCTGCGCCTGACCCGCACGCTCGGGGCGGGTGGCCCTCGGGGGCTTCTCGCTCCGAGGCCCCAGAAGTTCCCAGAGGCCTCCTAGAACTTGGATGTAAAGCACTGCCCCTCCTGCCCCAGAACGGACACAAGTTGATAATCTCATTTCCCCCCTCCTGTGGGGAGGTGGTGGGTAGGGACGGGGATCCTCCCCCTGGTTCTGTGCTGGTGTTTTCTTGTCAGGTGCTGGATCCTCTGTACTCTCTGCTTAGCCGAACCTCTTCTCATTTGAATAATGTCTAATTCGGGGAGGTTTATATTATTGAAATGGCCGCCTGGCTTTCCCCGCCTCTCATGTTTAGTAATTCAGACCTTTAATAACAGCCACTCACAGCCCAACGCCGTGTTTATATTTTACATTCGCCCCATGTGCTTTTGTGGTTCGATATGATTCTTCTTCTTTTTTTTTTTTTCCTTGGCAATCCACAGGGCTCTGAGATCAAACCCAGGCTGTGCTGGGAAGAGAGGGGGAGAGCTAGGCCTTGGCTTCTCCAGCAGCAGCCTAGGCCTCATGTTTTCTGCTGCTTGATTTATTTACTAATAACCAAAATGACTACCCCCACGAACTTCCACACGTACACACACCCCTCCTCCGCGGGCAAACCAAAACCTCTTGAGGCCTTAGTAGCATTTAAAACACCTCCTAGCTAAGCATCAACTCGATGGTTTGTTTTCTCTTAAAAAGACTTGGTTATAGTTTGAAGTAATATTGGGCCTAGGACAAATTGTGTCTTACTGATAACAAATTTTCAGAGGCTATGAAATCCATTTTGGTTTAATAAAAATAGATTACTTTGTTTTACGGATATTCTCTCACCTTGCTTCTCGCCCCAGAGTTAAATACTTTTAGGCTTTTTTGAAAACTTCGCAGGATTTGTAAAACCTATACAATTTTATCCCTCTAGGAGTTGTGGAATAGGTAAATATTTTAGAAATTCCAATTAATAACCCTTTTCCTAATTTTTCTGTGTGGTGCTCCCTTTCTAACCTCTTCCTTCTGATTTAAAATGGGGCTGGTATTAATTTTGTGCTTTCACGTTATAGACTTACTTATTTTTATTGTAGCTCTACTGAAAACAGAAATGAGGTTATGTTTTCTTTTGAGTATTTGTGTCATGGTTAAATGAATGAAAATAGAAAAATAAACACAGGCATTGTGTCTACCCCAGACTTGGAACTTACTCTCCTCCCAATACTCCTGCCCCTCTTCTTTAAGTTGTCAGCATTGATTTTATGTTTTATCTAGATTTAGGACAGTTGGCCTGTGAGAGAAGCCGATTAACTTTTCCTGTTTATAGGAAACAATTTTGATTTTTGGTCTTTCTTAATTTTTCTTTAACATTTTTATTTTGTGTAGCTGTGTATATATTTTCTTAAATGGTGTTGCATCTCATTGGTGGATATTTACCTCTCAGAGTTGAGGGAAGAATTAAAGGATAAACACTAATGTGTAAAACCTTGGAAATTATGCTAAGACACTTAGCGGTGATTGGCTAATTACAGTATTTTGTGGGACATCAGTCTTAATTTGTAGCAAAATTCTAGGTTTGGTGGACTAAAAGCTAATTTCAGATAATTGGTTCTGATCATTTTCTTTTTTCCCTCCCAGTAGGCAGGCCCTAAATGCAGCAGGAAAAAATATCTGTATCTTTTAGGAGAATGTTTGCAGGTGAATGACTGTTTCTGAGACGCGAGGTATAGGATCTTCATACCTTAAATAGCATATGTTTTTGCACCGAGTCCCAAGATGTGGTCAAACTGATGATGTCATTGGACAGAGGACAAGGTGCAGTTAATTTGATTTATTGTCCTGAGGTGAAGTGTAGCAGTGAAGCTTTCTCATAGGGAAACCATTTATCTCAGGACAATTTCCTTTATAGCAATTTAACCACTACTGAGGCTGTAGATATTTTATAAGATGAGAAAATGTACACAGATTTTATAAACAAAATTTCAAATAACAAAATTCCACTTACAGTTTTTGTGTTATAGAAAAGAATGGATATTGTTAACTGCCTTATATTTTGGTTCGGTTTTCCATGATGTAAAAATTCATATCCTCAAATTCCCAAATGGAGACTGGCTTTTACTTATTTGTGAGGGAGGGGGGATTAAATCGTATAACTGTAGAAGCAATCCATATTCATGTTTATATTTAGATATGTTTGTTGTGATCCTTCAGACTCCTAAAAGAAGCTGCATGGCCCAGGCTCATGAAGAGACTATTTGCCTTAGGACTTATTTCAGTGAATAAAGCAGAGTGAAGAGAATGAGGGATATATGTTCTTTTAGGGTGAAAGAGTAGTATTTAAAATAAGCAGAACACAAACAGGAAAGGTTGTGCTTTGAAAACAGTTTTTTTAAAAAAATTCATAATTCTTTTTGGATTTGTCTTAAATTGGTCTGGACAAGTTTGTGCATTTTGTTTTGATTAGTGATTTTTTAAATTGTTCCATTGCAAGGAACTAATTTCACTTACAATTTCTGACATATTAATAAATTTTCTTGTTAGGCATTTATTATATTTTTAACTAGTTAATCTTAATGTGATGATTACAGTGCCCTGGGAATGTGATGGAATTCTGTCACAGCAATTGCTACGCTTTACTCCTAATCCTAATTTGTGATCCTAGCTTGATAGAGTTATTTAGGTTATTTTTGAGCCCTTGTAAATTTATACCCTGCCTGTCTGTCTCCTTCTACATCTATCTGGTAGCTTCTCGCATGTTTCTACAAAATCCAGTGTCACTCTTATCTTGCCCACCTATTAATTACAATTTTGATTAAGGTTTTGAAAATTGATATGACTGCCAACCAAATGTTTTTGATTTCTAAAAGGCTGTTCTGCTTCTAAGTCATTACTGGAACAGTAAGTTTGTTTTTTTTTTTTTTTGAGGCAAGAGTCTTACTCTGCTATCTAGGTTAGAGTGTCATGGTGTCAGCTTAGCTCATAGCAACCTCAAACTCCTGAATTCAAGCGATCCTCCTGCCTCGGCCTCCCCAGTAACTGGGACTGTAGACATCTACCGCTATACCTAGCTAGTTTTTCTAATTTCAGTAGAGATGGGCTTCCACTCTGACTGGGCTTAGGCTGGTCTCTAACTCCTGAGCTGGAGGGATCCTCCTGCCTCACCCTCCCAGAGTGTTAGGATTATAGGCGTGAGCCACTGCACCCAGCCTATAAAAGTAAATTTTAACCTCTTTCTTCAAATTCTAATTCCTTTCATTTTGTCCTTGTCAAAAATCCCAGTAGTAAAGGAAAAAACAAACAGTGGCTATTATTCATGTTTAAATGGTGTAGTATTCTGCAGTGTTTTAAATTTACTATTCTTTGCATTAAAAGGTTAGTTAGTATAAAACTGGCTAGGTTGAAGTATTTGTTAATCTATCATTCATCTAGTCAGTGGATGTTGGAGTAAGTTCAGAGCACAGAATGTTAAACTGCTGTTGTCAAGCCACCAAAGATGTTTCATAGCACCTTGAATATTTTAGGCAGGTGGTTCTAAAATAACAGAAATTTGAATGTTACCTTTTTAAGTGTTTTATATTAAAAAATGAAATACTTGAAATGTTTCCTGAATTTGTATTGCTGTATTGTGAATTTGTGTTTTGTTTTTTGTTTCTGTTTTTTTTTTTTTTTCTTTTTTTTAGACAGAGCCTCAAGCTGTCACCCTGGATAGAGTGCGGTGGCATCATAGCTCACAGCAACCTCCAATTCCTGGGCTCAAACGAGTCTCCTGCCTCTGCCTCCCAAGTAGCTGGGACTACAGGCGCCCGCCACACGCCCGGCCATTTTTTGGTTGCAGCCGTCATTGTTGTTTGGTGGACCCAGGCTGGATTCGAACCCGCCAGCTCGGGTGTACGTGGCTAGTGCCTTAGCCCGTTGAGCCACAGGCGCCAAGCCTCTGTTTTTGTTTTTGTAGTTTTTGGTGGGGGCTGGGTTTGAACCTGCCACCTTTGGCATATGGGGCCAGCACCCTACTCCTTTGAGCCACAGTCACCACCCTTTTTTTTTCTTTTTTTGAGAGTCTCACTGGGTTGCCTTGTGATTGAGTGCTCTGCTGACATCATAGCTCACAGTAACCTCAAACTCTTGGGCTTAAGCAATCCTTTTGCCTCAGCCTCTTGAGTTGCTGGGACCATAGGCTTCTGCTACAATGCCTGGCTATTTTTAAGAGACCAGGTCAGGCTGGTCTCGAACTTGTGACCTCAGACAATCCACCACCTCATTCTCTCAGATTGCTAAGATTATAGGCATGAACCATAGTGTTGGGCCTGAATTTTTTTTGGTGTTGTTGTTTTGAGACAGAGCCTCAAGCTGTCACCCTGGATAGAGTGCTGTGGCATCACAGCTCACAGCAACCTCCAATTCCTGGGCTGAAGCGAGTCTTTTGCCTCTGCCTCCCAAGTAGCTGGGACTACAGGCGCCCGCCACAATGCCCAGCCGTTTTTTTTGGTTGCAGCTGTCGTTGTTTGGCGGGTCCGGGCTGGATTCGAACCCGCCAGCTCAGGTGTACGTGGCTGGTACCTTAGCCCATTGAGCCACAGGCGCCGAGCCTGAATTTGTGTTTTTTAAGTTGGTCACTCACTTTCATAAGTATCTGTTTCTTTTGTACTTGAAAAACTAATAATATGTAGTAGTGATTGTCTTATTGTTACCAGTTATTTTTGTGCTGTTTTTAATGTTGAAAACCCACATCCTTAATCTTTTCATGTTAGTTTTCTTTCAAACACTATTAAAAATAATGGTATGTGACTCATTAATTGCTTTTATACATCAGTATTAGTTGAATTACATAGTTTTTGTGATTAGTAAAGACTATGAAGCCAAACCCATTCCCCCACCCCCCAAGTCAAATTTTATTTTTTATTTTATTTTTATTTATTTATTTTTGAGACAGAGTCTCATTACGTTGCTTTCGGTAGAGTGCAGTGGCAGAATCACAGTTCACAGCAACCTCCAACTCTTGGGCTTAAGTGATTCTGTTGCCTCAGCCTCCCAAGTAGCTGGGACTACAGGCACCTGCCACAACACCTGGTTATTTTTGGGTTGTAGTTGTCATTGTTGTTTGGCAGGCCCGGGCTGGACTCGAACCTGCCAGCTCCAGTGTACATGGTTGGTGCCCTAGCTGCTGAGCTACAGGCACCGAGTCAACCAAATCAAATTTTAAATTGGCATGCGTTTTTCCTACTGGAAATGATTGCATTTAGAACTATTCAAATACCTGTAATTATTGTTTAGAGAACAGAGCAAGTCACAGACAAAACATGCCCCTTTTGGGTCACCCATCATCTTGTTTCTGATGCATTCTTAAATGCTAAATTCCTGAGCAAACATACTTATTTCTTCAAGGAAATCTAATATTAGGCATTAGTGTAGAAAGTTGTGGATTCGATTCAATGACATGTCTGCTTTATTTGAGTTTCTATATCCCTCCTGAATGAATTCTTTCTTTTTCCTTCTTTTAGGAAACTTTTTGGGCCAGAATTTTGTTTACTTCTTTATTATGTTGCTTACATGATATACATATCTCTGAGTGGTTAAATGTAGTAATAATTAAGATTCACAGAGAATAGCAGTTTCCTTATGCATCTTTTGCTGAACATTTTTGTACCTTGACATTTTATAAGTAAAGATAAATAACTTTGTAGATTTTTATTCTTCTTCGGAATAAATCCATTTATTTTGTACTGAGGTATTTCTCTGTTCTAAACTGGCAAGGAGCTCTCAAACTCTTTTACCAGTAATAGCAATGGAAATAAAAATATGAGTGGAACTGATTTACTGATCCATTTATGGTATATTTAGAATTTGGAAAATGAGAATTGTCTTGAGTTTCAGAACCTCTGATTTGAAGTTTTTTGCATGTAATGCATGTGGTTTGTAGGGGTCTATGTGTCTTTACTATAGGATGATAATTTTTTGAACATTGATAAGATCGCCTTGGTATACCCTGTGAGCGATACAGGCTTTTTTTGTTTTTTGAGACCAAGTCTCACTTTGTTACTCTAGGCTAGAGTGCCTGTGGCATCAGCCTCCTTGCAGCAACTTCTTGCTCAGGTTGGTCTCAAACTCCTGAGCTCAAGTGACTCTCTGGCCTGCTTTGGCCTACCAGAGTGCTAGTGTTATAGGCGTGAGTCACTGTGGATGGCCTATTTTTTCGTTTTTGTTTTTTCTCTTTAATTTTTTTTTCCCCATTTAAGCCTTTACTTGAAATTTCAGTATTGCCTAAATTTTGCTGACAGGAGTAGTAATTGAGCCAAAGAAGAATTAGCAAACTTCTAGATTTATCAGATTCTCTTTTTAAAGTACTATCTAGGAAACTGGTTATTTTTCCAGAGAGAATGCATTATGTTATTTTTTTAAAATTGGCAATGTCAAAAGCAGTCAAGCTAAGTGTTTGTAGTGGCTTTACTTAGCCTACAATATTGAAAATCATAGCGTGGGCTGGGTGCGGTGGCTCACACCTGTAATCCTGGCACTCTGGGTAGCCGAGGCAGGTGGATAGCTTGACCTCATGAGTTCAAGACCAACCTGAGCAAAAGTGAGACCCCCCCCATCTCTACTTAAAAAAAAAAACAAAAAACTACAAAAACTGAGGGCAGGAGGATGCTTGAGCCCAAAAGTTGGAGGTTACTATGAGCTATGATGCCATCGCATTCAACCCAGGGCGACAGCTTGAGACTCGGTCTCAAAAAACAGAAAAAAAAAAAAAAGAAAAGAAAAAAATAACATGTACAATTTAATTTGTCACATGATTTATTTCATAATTCTCTAACTTTTTGGTTTTTATGTTGGAATCATAGAACTAGTGTATGAAATTAAATCAGTAAAATAATAATAAAAATTATGGCAAGGTTCATCCCCCTTCCCCCAAGTGAGCTTTCTCTTTGCAATAGTTAAATAAACAGGAATGGCTGGGAAATGAATATAATATGTTAAAAGACTCATTTGTGCTTAAAAATGTGGTCACTTTAATGAAGATGTACTGGTGCCTTTAAGTGAATATATGTTTATAGAACAAAGTGACTTAGGTATTTTCTACTTTTAGTACACTTTAATGGTCTGCTTAATAAAAAAAATTGCTTTTTTTGCTGATTCATCCTGCAGCAAGTAATATTATAATCAATCTCTAAAAATAGTTATCTTAAACATTTCTTTGCTTATAAAAAGCATCTGCTTGTGTGCCCAGTCCTGTGCTGGCAATCTTTGGGGATAAGAAGAAAATATAAGACTTCTGTGGAGAGGTTGGTGTGTTGACATAAGCCGGGAAGATTTTAAAACAATCTGTATAATAACATGGTAAAATATGTGGCAGATAATGTAGATCAGGGTGTGTCCAAGTTTGAAATAACCAAAGCATCCTAGAATGTTATAGCTAGAAGGTAATTTAGATAAAATCTATCTTAAAGCTTTGGCTTCACAGATGAGGAAATATTCTAACAGTGGTTAGTGACAGTCACTTAAATGTTGAGTGAAGGATAAGAACATCACACTTCTGCCTTTCCTCCTACTACCAGTTTCTCCCTTTGCCACATTGCTACCAGTCAGAAAAGACTTTATGCAGAAGGTGTGATTTTTAAGCAGAGTGTTAAAGTGCAGAAAAGAATTTAGAGGACTGGAAAGACAGGGGAGGCCATTGCAGGAAAGACTGTGCTCAGTATTGTGCTGTGCAGGTAAAGAATGAGGAGGCATTTGTTCTGTGTGCAGGGAAGCAGTCCTGAGGACTTGAGGACTGATGTGATAAGGTCGTGTTTTAGTATTAATATGGTAGTATGCAAAGTGATTTGAAATAAAAGGGAAAGATTGGATCCATAGAAACCAGTACATAAGGTATTTGGTTTATCGACTAATTGCTAGAAGTGCTGCCAGAGATACAAATATAATAAAGCAATTACCTGACCTCAAGAGGCTTTTAATCTAATAATGATGTAATGAAATAGATAGTCCATGATAAAGATGTTGAGGATATTGTCCAATTACATTACACAGAATAAGGACCTTTGGGAGAAATTCTTGCCTAGCTTTTGCAGTAGGAACTGTTTTACTTCTGACCAATGGGTTTATTTTTAGTCTTGTAGACACTGAATTGTCTAAGTGGCTTTGTTTCCTTTTCAAATCAAACTACAGTGTATAGGCCATATTATTAACCTGAAAGGAGGCAAGTACATAAGCATTTATGGTATGCATTTCTCTTAGCATCATTCTCAGGTCCAGTTTTTTGTGATTACATTTGTTTTGTGTTTTACGTGGGCTACCTTACATCCTTTCTGGAGCAAGGCAGGTATAAACATGAAATAAAATTACCACAATGATAACATAATGATACTGTCTTTATTTTTATAGTACTTTAAAATTTATGGTTAGATTCATTTTCATTACCTCAGTTCTTTCAGGCAAGTACTATTATTATACCCATTTTATAGTTAAGTAAAATCAAGCACAGATTAAGTGACTTTCCCAAAGTCGTGTGCTTTAATAAGCACTAGGTGTGTGGGGGATAGTAAGACTTCCAGGTTAGCTGCTACTTAGGCTGGGTAGAGGAGGGTTGGCAGGCAGGTTGCAGCTCTATTGTGGAGAGCTCTGAATGCTCTGCATTGATGTGAGGCTTTGAATTTCATTTGCTAGGCAGTAGGAAGTCATTGATTTTTGTTCTTCTGGGCAGTGCCCTAATCAGGGCCCTTAAAGTGCTTAGCAGCTAATTAGAGGCAAAGGGTTTTTAGCTTAGGCTATCCAGAGAAGACCAGTGCCTTGAATATAGGGTGTCCCAAAAGTTGACCCGAAAGTTGCCATACATAGGGAAAATGGGAAATTGTAGCCAAACACAAAATATTCATCACAGAATTTTACAAATGGTGGCCAATATATAGAGACTATTTTGTAAACTTTTTAAATGAATATTTGTAAATGTACATTCAGCCATAATTTCCCATTTTTCCTATGTATGGTCACTGTAGGGGCAACTTCTGAGACATCCTGTGATGTAAGAAGCTGAGAGAGGGACCCATTTCCAGAATAAGGCAATTAATCCAGTGTTAAGACATGTTACTCGAGACTTGTTTGGGTGGGTCTCCTTAGGTTATAAATTCCTTGTGAAAATGTGTTAGTGAATTGTGTGTGTAATAAACATAGGAATACTAAAGTTGAGATTTGTTTTTATGCCACTGTTATGTGGTCTGTACATTGTAAATTCTGGACATCTCATTTTAGTCTTTGATTCTAACTTCTATGGTTGTTCCCTTCAACAATAAGATGATGATAATAGCAGTGCTAGAGAGATGCTCTAAGGAGTAACAAATTGATACCAGAAACAGAAACTGTAATAGTTTCTGTGACATGAACACAAGAGTAAAATCAGCAATTTTACTATCTGTGGTGCTGTAGAGAAGAAGCTTCAGCAGCTGGTTGATTCTGGGAGGCATCTGACTGTAGGTGGCACATTTTTCTGTGCAGCTAGCATCCTGGGACTGTACCTACTTAGGACTCTTCTGGAAATTTTATCCTAGAGAAGTGTTGCATTGAAGCAATATAAACGGCTCTTTCATCTCCAGGCATTCCATTTTCTAGTCCCTACTCCTATCTATGTGTTTTTATGGTTTACTACTTCCTTAAATAGCGCAACTCAACAGTTCCACCACAGAAGTCCCCTGTGCACCTACTGCAAATACGTTTTATCAGTTTTAATTTTTTACAAGGTCTTCTTAAAACTTGAAGGTCTGCTTTGGAGGGGTGGCTGTGTTTTACCCTGAAACTTGCCTGGCATCTTCACCCCATTACCACCTTATCAACCCCAATCCCAGTTTCCGACACATGACCTGAGAGTAAACCCATAGTTTTGGTCAGGCCGGTGTGTTGGGTGTTCTGTGAGAACCTTTGCTCACTCTATTGCTTCCTTTGGAATGCCTTTTGTTGTGTGTGAGTGTGCAAAGGGCACTGGGGATTGGAATTGGCTCCCTAACTTTAGGACAAGTTACTTCACAGATTTTTTTTTTTAATTTGCATTTGTAAGAGGGATTTCAAAGTTTCTTCTTCTTCTTCTTTTTTCTTTTTTGCAGTTTTTGGCCTACCGGGTTTGAACCTGCCACCTCTGGTATATGGGGCTGGCGCCCTACTCCTTTGAGCCACAGGTGCTGCCTGGGATTTCAAACTTTTAAAAGCCCTTGGTGTTTTTTAAAAGATAAAAGTGGAGCTCTTCTGATTTAAACTGGATGTAGGGGCAGGGAAAGTTTCCTCCTCCTTTGCACACTAGCCTCGAGGCACTTAAGCAACATCGTTAGGACTCCTGTTGGGGGGATTGTCTGTCCATTACTCTTTCTCTGCGAATAGCCATCTCTCAAACCTGAGCTCCTGGCCTGCTTTCTCTGCATTTGGCACTTAATTTATGTTCATTTAGTTAATTCAGCACTTCATTATGCAGTCTTATTTTCTTCTCTAATTGATTATATAAATAAATCTTGTTTCTTCCTAAGAGCCTTGAGAGGAGGAATACACTGATAGAGACAGAGTAGGCATTTAGAAAATAATGAATGCCTGATTGATTAAATTAGTGGTTCTCATTCTTTGCTGGGATAAGAGTCACCTGGGGAACTTTTTTTAATGTGCAAAGGCCCAGGGTTCACCTGAGTTTCTAATACAGTAGAGGCCTAAAAATCTATACTTTAAAAAACTTCACAGATGATTCACTTGCATTAAATGATTACTTGTTGCATTTCACAATTGTTTATTGCTTGGAATACTTAGAAGAGTAGTTCTCAGTTATTGCATCAACAGCCCGTGTAGTGGAAAGGCAGGCTGAGATCCAGGGGTCTGGACCCTTACTTTGTTTCTAACACTTTGTAGCTTTCTGATTCTAAACAGGTCACTTAACTTTTTCAACCCATAGGATTCTCATTGAAAAATTACAAGCTGGAGTAGATAAATAATTTTCACATTTTTTTTTCTTTGGTAAGGTGTGGAATTCTTCACAAACATGTTTTGAGTGAAGACTAGTAAACAACAGATACTTTGAGTAGTTTGGCATTCATTTGAGTACCATTTTAATAAACATTAAGACTACAGAATATAAGTTCTCTCTCTCTACCAGGAGCTTTAGTGTTTTCTGTATTCTTTTCTGTAAATAAATTCTGTCTTACCACTGGGAGAAAAAAAAAAAAAGACTACAGAATATGATAAGCTTGATCTTAGCCCAGAGAGTTAAATTATATATGATGGGTCATACTGAAAGGTGGAATTTAGATTTAAAACTTGAAATACTCTGTAACAATGTGAATGAGTGAGAGCAGTAAACCCAATCAAGAATTGTAGTACTCAGTGTATGAGCTAGATTCTGATTAACTGATCTGACTGATCTTTTGGCATTTGCTTAATTTAACAAATATTTATAGAAATCGAGCTTTTTCTATTCCTTGTAAGGGACGTAGCACGGGAGGGGAGTAGAGAATAAGACAGCTTTATGTGGTCTCTGCCTTCTTGTCAGGGAAGTCATATATTAAATAAAATTGGTCATAGTTCAATGAGTAAAGTATAGGAAGTTCAGAGGATACGGGGAATATAAGGTAGGGACTCCTGATATGGACAAGAAGATTTGGGAATGGTACTCTGAGTAGTGATGTGCATATTGAGACCTATATGATGAATAGGAGTTAACCAGTCCAAGACTGGGAGTGAGAAATAAGATTGAAAGTGTTTGCAGCAAAATGGAACGGAATACATTCGTACCTCCAGTATATGGGGAGTACACCTTGAGGGTTTGATTCCAGGACCACTGTTCTTCCTCCCTTCCCAAATCTAAGTATGTTCAATTTCTGCAGTTAGCCTTTTAGAACTTGCATAGTGTATATAAGCATTTCACATACCTCCAATATTGTAGCTTTGATTCACATTTGGTTGGGAAAAAAAAAAACACGTATAAGTGGACCTGTGCAGTTCAAACCCATTTTCAAGGACCAGCTGCATCATCATGTCCCACATAATGGTATTTCAGTCACCAGCAGACCACATGTACAATGGTGGTCCCATGAGATTCTAACAGAGCTGAAAATTGTTTATCTCCTAGTGACATCTTTTTTTTTTTTTTGAAACAGAATCTTTGTCACCCTCGATAGAGTGCTGTGGTGTCACAGCTCATAGCAACCTCAAACTCATGGGCTCAAGCAATTCTCTTGCCTCCTCTTCCCTCCTAACTGGGACTGGGTGGGAGGTGCCCGACTATTTTTAGAGATGAGGTCTTGCTCTGGCTCAGGCTGGTCTCGAAACCATGAGCTCAAGCAGTCCACCTGCTTCAGCCTCCCACAGTGCTCGGATTATAGGTGTGAACCACTGTGCCCAGCCGGTAATATCTTGTTCATTCTGATCCTGTGTATGCTTATGCTATTGTGTGTGTGTTGTGTCTTAGTTATTAACAAAATGTTTAAAAAAGGCTGGGCCTGGTGGCTTACACCTCTATAATTCTAGCACTCTGGGAAGCCAAGGCAGGCTGATGGCTTGAGCTCAGGAGTTCGAGACCAGCCTGAGCAAGAGCAAGACCCCATCTCTACTAAAATAGAAAAAATTAGCTGAGTGTGGTGGCAGGTATCTGTAGTCTCAGCTACTTGGGAGGCTGAGGCAAGAGGATCTCTTGAGCCCAAGAGTTTGAGGTTGCTGTAAGCTATGATGATGCCAATGGCACTCTACTTTGGGCAACAGAGTAAGACTCCGTCTCAAAAAAGAAAAAAAGTTTAAAAAGTAAAAATCAAATTAAAAAATTTTTAAATAGGAAAAAGCATATAGAATGAAGATATAAAGAAAGAAAACAGTTTTTTTTATTTTTTGGATTTTAGTCAGTATTTATTAAAAAAACAGTTGTTGTTTTTTTTCTTTTTTTGAGACAGAGCCTTAAGCTGTCACCTGGATAGAGTGCCACGGCCTCACAGCTCACAGCAACCTCCAATTCCTGGGCTCAAAGCGAGTTTCCTGCCTCTGCCTCCCAAGTAGCTGGGACTACAGGCGCCCGCCACAACACCCAGCCATTTTTTGGTTGCAGTCGTCATTGTTGTTTGGTGGGCCCGGGCTGGATTCGAACCTGCCAGCTCAGGTGTACGTGGCTGGCGCTTTAGCCCGTTGAGCCACAGGCGCCGAGCCAAGAAAACAGTTTTTTTAATAGGTGTAAACTGTGTTATGTTTTAAAGCTAAGTGCTATTACAAATGTAAATTAAAAAGTTTATAAAATAAAAAAATACATAATAAACCAAGGTTAATTTATTATTGAAGAAAAAATTTTTAAAAAATTTAATGTAGCCTAAGTATACAGTGTTATAAACTCTGCTGTTGTGTACTGTAATGTCCTAGACCTTTATATTCATGCACCACTCTCTGACACACCCTGAGCAACTTGTAGTCCAGCAAATGATAAGTGCCCCATGCAGAGGTACCGTTTTTATCTTTTATACCATATCTTTACTGCTGACTTTCTATGTTGAAATGTATTTAAATACACAGATACTTACCATTGTGTTACAGTTACCTGCAGTGTTCAGTAACATGCTACACAGGTTTGTAGCCTGGGACAACACTACATAGTCTAGGAGTGTAGGAGGCTATACCAGCTACGTTTGTGTAAGCGCATGGGATCAGATAGATTTTATCTACAGATAAAATCTGTGGAAGAGATTTGATGCATTTTGACAAATGCATTAACTTCTAGTAACAACAATAAAAAATACACTTAGCAAGTCTTTGTGCCACTTACTGTACTAAATACCCCAGATGCACTCATATTAATTACAGTGCCTCCATGGAGTGAGTCTCTGTTATCCCCATCATTCAGGTTAGGAAACGGAGGCTTTAAAGAGGCTAAGGGGCACACGAGGTAGGCATTTAAGAGCATTATCAGGCTCTTAAGGGTTAGCTTCTGCATCCAGCTAGTTGAAGAGTGCCAAGAACTTTCAAATAGAGTTGGGAGCTTGCAGAATTTCTGCTACAGTATCTATGGATTTTGTGGCTATTATTTCTGAGTTTATCCTCAGTGCTCTTGCACAGTTCCCAGGTCCAGATTGTGTGGTCTAGAATCAATCATGCATCCTTATGTTTATGTTGCAATTTGGAGAGCCAGATGATTACTGAATCTAATGTCAGCCTAGCTTTCAGGCATTTCCACATGCTAACAAGAAAGTGTTTTGAATCTGTGTTCAATTTGCTGAATACAATTAAACCCTTAAGTCTTGAACATTTTGGATTTCTATTAAGAATTATATATATATATATATTATATTTCAGAGTATTAGGGGTACATATGTTTTATTTCATACTTTTTGTGTTTGGAGATTGAGTCAAAGTAAGAATCGCCTTTTAAACTGAAACTAATTGCAGATGTTAATCTCCAGGTTATTTTCATTTGGGACATCATTAATATTTGTGACACAGTCGACAAGATAGAAAATTAGGATTTATAATGTTTACATGCTATTTTGATTAACATGTTTTAAAATAATTTAATGTTTCTCAAATGGGTTGTGACTTAAAATTAATAAACAGCAAATTATTCAAAAAATATGGATTAATATACCACCTTCGTTCTCACCTTCTAAGCCGTTATTGAACCAGCTGAGGAAATGTAGCAGTTGATCATTATTTCTGATAAGATGTCAGCCGTTTAATGGCATTTGTTCCCAATCATATACACCCTGTTTAATCATGCCTTTCATCACCCTGTTGCATTGTTATGCCGCTTGTCTCTGTCTCTGAAAGTTTTCCTTTACTCCTCATTGCCGAGTCTCCCCAGCCTCCTTTCCAGTGTCAGCCCCCCCACCCCTGGTGTCTCATGCTCTCAGTCAGGAAGAACGCTGCTTTGGCAGACTCTACATATACACTCACATGGCAATCACTGTTGGTTAGAAAGGAATTGGTGAAAGTGCTCTGATATTTTGAGACACATCTTAAATGTCTCTCTAGCCTGAGAAAATAAATTAACAATTTTGTAAGTGTTGCTGGAGGAAACTGCGGTATGCTGCTGGAATCATATCTTAACAGCTACATCATGCTATTAGGGCTAATGTGATGCTAGTTCAGTTGATCCATTTTCTAGAATTTATTCTGCGTGTATGCAGATACCCATGCCCATTGGTGCACAGTACATAACATCCACACTTGCACCTGCACACGTAATTTACAAGGAAGGAATCACAGTTTTCATCCTGTTCTGTAACTTGGCTTTTTTTGTTTTGGCAAGGCTTCCTATTCTTTAGGATTCACTAGGTAAATAAAATAAAAAACCTTTTTTATTTTGCTTGGTGTAACCTCTGAGTGATTTCTAGGCTGACTTTTTATTTTTTATTTTTTTGCAGTTTTTGGCCAGGGCTGGGTTTGAACCCTCCACCTCCAGCATGTGGGGCTGACGCCCTACTCCTTTGAGTCACAGGTGCCACCCTCCTTTTTTTTTTTTTTTTTTTAAAAGATTTCTGTACTTTATTTAGTGGAATGACTTCTAGTGGCACAAATGAGAAGCATTAAATTGCCTGTAGAATTATCTATCACTCAGGGTGGCCTATAGCTGATCAAGAGTGACTCTTTTTTTTTTTTTGAGACAGAGCCTCAAGTTGTCACTCTGGATAGAGTGCTATGACGTCATGGCTCACAGTAACCTCCAGTTCCTGGGTTCAAGCGAGTCTCTTGCCTCTGCCTCCCAAGTAGCTGGGACTACAGGCACCCGCCACAATGCCCAGCCATTTTTTGGTTGCAGCCATTGTTGTTTGGCGGGTCTGGGCTGGATTCGAACCCGCCAGCTCAGGTGTACGTGGCTGGCACCTTAGCCCGTTGAGCCACAGGCGCCGAGCCAAGAGTGACTCTTAATCCAAACAACAATGACAATTATGACCAAAAAATAACCGAGCGTTGTGACAGGTGTCTGTAGTCCCAGCTACTTGGGAGGCTGAGGTAAGAGAATTGCTTAAGCCCAAGAGTTTGAGGTTGCTACGAGCTGTGATGCCACATTACTCTACCCAGGGCAACAGCTTGAGACTCTGTCTCAAAAAAAAAAAAAGAGTAACTTTCAAGTAGAAAGACACCTGATCTTAGGTAGAAAGACTTCACATTAAGTTATCAGAGGGAAAATTTTCACCTTTTCTTGTCTTCAAAACTGAAAATGTTGATATGTCCTAAGGTTTTAATTCTTCAAAAATCTGCCTTTTTTATCTAATAGCTTTTAACCAATATTCTGCCCTGTTCTTACCTCATCGTTTTTAATGGTTGCACAGTGTTTTATTGTATTGATGGACCAGTCTGTTTACTTGATGTATGTTAGGTTTATTCTATTGGTATGTTATGTACATCCATTTACAGTGTTTTATTTTATTTATTATTATTATTTTTTGAGGCAGAGCCTCAAGCTGTTGCCCTGGGTAGAGTGCCATGGTATCACAGCTCCTCCAACAACCTCCAGCAACCTCCAACTCCTAGGCTTAAGCGATTGTCTTGCCTCAGCTTCCCATGTAGCTGGAACTACAGGGGCCTGTCACAACGCCTGGTTATTCTTTTTTTTTTAATAGTAAATAAGCTTTATTTATCTGTTCCTTCAAGATAACATTGCCAACAGCCACAGATTTGCATACATACAGTAATGTATCGACTATTTACTATTTATAGTAGTATTTTTTTCTCTGAAAAATATAAGTACAAAAGCTACGTAAACAATGAGGTACTGCCTTTTTTTTTTTTTTTTTGGTTGTAGTTGTCGTTGTTTGCTAGTTCTGGTTATCTGGCTGGCGCCTTAGCTGCTTGAGCTACAGGCTCTGAGCCTAGTGTTTCATTTTTTAAGGACAAATCTTCAGAATGAAATTTTAGGATTAAAGAATTGTCAAAAGATAAAATTATAGCTTATTTAGTTTAAAGATCTAATTGGCTTTTGTTTGTGATTCTAGATAGGGCAACACTTTATTTCTTTAAAGTAGAATGAATGTTCTCGTGAGCTGAGCAGAAGAGGTTGGCCTTATACAACGTTGGTCCTGATACATAAGATTTAGGTTCAAAACAAGGCAGAAATAGGGAGCATTCTTTACAGCATTGAAATAGAAGGTACTTCCATTTCAGGATTAGGTAGGATGTCCCTGGTGATGGTGGTTGTCAATCTCTTGGTTTGTGGAAAAGTTGGCCAATTTAAAAGTTGAGTTTGAAGATTTGAGAGGGAGAGGTTAAGGAAGAGTGAAAAGATAATACAATTTAGCAATCTAGGAGTTTATTTCTTATCTAAGTCTTGGAACTGAAAGACTCAACCTGAAATCTTTTGAGTGCTGGATTGAACTAGGGTCTAACTTCCTAGCATGCTTGGGGATCTTTAGAGGAAGAGAGGCAAGAAATTTAAGGAAGCTGACAATAAGGAGGAAGGTATTTAACTTTTGAGTGGAGATGGCCCAATGGTGGTATGTGTGAATTAGGGTTGACACACAACAGTGACAGCATTATAAATTCTCTGAGTGTTATCTTTACCAAGATGACAGCTGCCTTGAAGGAATAAACACATATTTAGCAAGAACATAATCATACATGTTATGGAGTTTAAACATTTATCTAGATTGCTGCTGGGTTAATTTAGAAAGCCGAGAGATCAGTTAAGTAGACTCAGATTGTTGGGAATAGGTTTTTTCCTAGTATTTTGGTGTGGGGAGAGGAGGAGCTCATAAGAAACAGGTCGCAGGCCAGGTGTGGTGGCTCACACCTCTAATCCTAGCACTCTGGTTAGGCAGAAGCAAGTGGATTATTGGAGCTCAGAAGTTCAAGACCAGCCTGAGCCAAAGCAAGACCTTGTCTTTAAAAATAGCCGGGCATTGTGGGTGTTGTGTTGGACGCCTGTAGTCTCAGCTAATTGGGAGGCTGAGGCAAGAGAATTGCTTGAGCCAGAGTTTGAGGCTGCTGTGAGCTATGATGCCATGGCATTCTACCAAGGGCTACAAAGTGAGACTCTGTCTAAAAAAAAAAGAAACAGGTTACAATAATAGTCTTGCTTGTCTGTTTTTCCTGGTAATGTCAGTTTGGCTATTTTTATCAAGTATTTTTTTGTGTTTTCTTTATCAGTTGTCAATGTTATTTTTAACTATTTTGAGTGACTTCTGCAGAATGATAAATTTATAAATATTTTATGTCACTAATCATACAGTAAGCTTGACTAAACTTATGCAAAGTTAATTTGTACTACTGTTTGTCTAAATTCTATAAATAAAAAATAAAACATTGTTTTGGGTATCCTCTGATCTTTCTTTCTCCTTTTGCGCCCCTTCTGTCAGTAAATCCGCTTCTCCTGTTATCCCAGTTAAGAGTTAACTGGATTTTGTTTCTTTAAGTTGACAAATTCTTGTAATCTTTCTCCCTTGATTTCTCATGTGCCTTTTTTCCTGATCCCATAAATTAAAAAAAAAAATTTCCTACAGATGCATGTATAAATTTTATCCCATATATATATAATATATATATATGTTTTGTCTCCTCCATAAAAATTTACAGTTGTTAATAGAGTTTCATAAAGTATAGCAAGAAATGCAAATTATAAAATGAAAGGCCTAAGATAAAAGTTAATGTTTACTTCCATTTGGACACAAATAATTTTCTAAGTTTTTTAGTAGATGCAAAAGAGGAAATTTAGTCAATTTAGCCCATACAACTTGAAAATAAACTTTTAAGAAGAGCACAATTCCTGATAGGAAGATCTGAATGAAATTTCTCATTTCTCCTCAGAAGCTTGTGTATAGGACCCCATATAGTCAGGACAATGTCCTTCACACTAGTCCTGTGGGTACACCAATAAGTTTCATAGTGCCACTCTGAAAGGCCACATGTATCGCACCAGAGCACTTCCTGAAAAGGCATTTATGTAGTGGGGAGATTAGGATGGTCATGTTGTTCAGGGAGACTAGTTGGCTGCTCAGGCAGCATCTCAAAGGCCAATACTACATTGGCAGGCCTGGTTCTCAGAAACTCAGTTTTGTCTACATACTTGCAGGTAATGGAGTTTAAGAGAACTGATTCTTGCTAAATAAATATACCATAAACAGAAATAGAAACAATGTCTATTTGTGTTAACCTATTATGAGAAAGGTAATTATGAAGTAGACTAGAATTCTTGGCCACTTAGCAGTGCCTTATCTCTTAGAGAAGCCAAATTATAATCAGAAGAGATTACTTCTGATTACTGACTCTTTCTTGGTAAAGGCCAAGAAAAGTAATTAATTATGTGAATGGCTAGGATGTATCTCTGCTGGCTAGAGCATACTATGTCCTTCACAGTGTTGGGCATATCCTGGAGCTTTTGTTCCTAGGCTAACTTTTCCTAATTTTATTTTTTTAGAGACAGAGTCTTACTTTATCGCCCTCGGTAGAGTACTGTGGTGTCACAGCTCACAGCAACCTCCAACTCCTGGGCCTAGGCCACTCTCCTGCCTCATCCTCCCAAGTAGCTGGGACTACAGGTGCCCGCCACAGCGTCCGGCTATTTTTTGTTGCAGTTGGTGGGGCTGGGTTCGAACCCGCCACCCTTGATAAATGGGGCCGGTGCCCTACCCACTTAGCCACAGGCGCTGCCCAGTTTTCCTATTCTTAATCTAGGCATTGTCATGGACAGAAAATTACTTAGAAAGTATTTTTAAATAAGGGGATACGGTTGAGGTTTAGATATTTGGATTATTTGTGAATCTCCAGTCCTCATGTTCCTGTTTGCTGTGCTATAATATATGTAATGCTTATCTTGAATAGTTTTCATTGCTTTACCAAAAAAAAGAACATAACCTCAAAGTCCTGTTATAGGCAACAATTCAAGGATAACTTTAGTTTATACTACAGGTGTGCATACACGTAGTAAAAGGCTTTGGTGGCTTACTAATTATATTTTGGCATTATAGTCAAATTTGATACTCCCACCCCACCCTTCCCTTTTATCTTCAATCTAGCAGGTGGAGGGAATCCTAGAAGCAGAATACATAGATCCTTGAACAACAATAAACTTTGAAAAGTGATCACTTTAATGCGGAAATGAAAGTTTCCTGTAAGCATTAAACCAGAGCTTAGGAAATTAGAATGATTGAAATTGACATGAGGTAGAAGGACCAGATGGTATTGGGACAGTTGGCTGTCTGTTTGAAAAAAATGTCATGGTCATACCTTAAATCATATACACAAATGAATTGTGGAGAGATAAAAAATTTGAATGTTCAAAGAAAAACTCAGAAATGTACTAGGGCAAGCATAGAAATAATTTTTGTTTAGTTTTAGGATTAGAAAGTCTTTTTGACATGACACACAACTCTGATACTGTAAGATATATTTAACTATGCCAAATATTTAAGGTTCTACCTACTGAAAGATTCTACAAATGAAATTAACATAACATGGTAGATTAACATGGTAGAAAGCTATTAGCCTACATGAAAGAAAGAAGATTAATTTTTTTACCGTATTAAGTACTCTTCTTAGGAATCAATAATAAATAACAAATATCCTAATAGAAAAATGGTCAAAGAATGTGAATAGGAAATTCATGTGGAATAAGGACTATAAAGATATGAATCTCGATTAAGACACTGCTGTAAAGACAAAAGTTTCTTCAACTCAGGTGTAAAACAAAAGGATGAAGAACTTGGAAAATGTATGCTTTGGTGTGATAGTGAAAACATTAAAATATTAGGGGAAAGAATAGAGTTGAAAGGAATACTGGCCATTAGAATAAGTAATTCAAAAATGTTTTTTATATACTTATAGATAATTATATGTCTTAATGGTAGAAAAAATAATTAAAACCATGAACAGTTAAGTAGAGAAGGAAGTCCTGCCATTTTTGATTCAATATGCAGGACAACAGATAAATGAACATGAGATTGTATCTTGCCTAAACTTGTGTAGTAGTTGTTTATTTCTTCCACGACAAGTGTTTCCTAGATAATTTAGACTTTAAGTCTTAAAGTCTTTTGTTCTATTAACTCATTTTTTCTTTTGCTTCTGCACAAAAATCTTTAATAAAGCTTTTTGGCGTCTCAGTGAAGTTCCTTATTGCAGTGATTCGAAGCCCTTTCCTAGAGGTTTCTCAACATTATTTCTGTGGTGACATCTATTCCGATTCAGAACCGGATTTCTGGAGCTTTTTGGGTTTTTTTTCCCTGTTCCATAATGAAATTGTCTCCCAATGTCCAAAAAGCTCTCACTCAGGAGAAAGCCAGTTAGTCATCTCTCCTGTTTACTTACCTGTCTCTCAGGGTAAGGCAGAACAATCTCCTCTCTTATAATCCATTTGTTTTCTCAGAGGCATGACCCAAAAGGATCTTTTTTTAGTACCAGGTGAATTAGCTGAATATCAGAAATCTCCTTTACTGCTGGCCTATAAACAGTGATGTCAGCAAAAAGTTACCTGAGTAGATGAAGTGATGTTTCAAAGAATTTGAAAGCAACTTTGTTATGGATAAATGAGTTGACAGCAAAGTTTGTTGCTTGGGATAAAAATTAATGAACTTACAACTTTAGTTGACATTAATAGTTTATGATAGAATGGTTCTGAGTAATATAAAATAAGTTATCTTATTTGTTTTTAGCATTTCTTTATAATACTAGCCATATTAATTAACATCTTTTGAGCTCTTCTGGTATACCAGGTACTATCCTAAGTTATTTTATTTGAATTATCTCATTTAATTCTCATGTTAATCCTATGATGTAGGCATTATTGTTAATCTGTTTTGCAGATGTGAAAACTGAGGCACAAAGGAGTTGTGTCATTTTCCAAAAGTTAACATAACTTGAAGGTGGTAGAGTTAGTTAAAAATAATTTAAGGGTGTTGATTCCAGTTTTTATGCTAACTTTAGTGGACTAAAGAAAGATACATTATTTTATTTAATCCTAAACACAGTTACAGTTAATTTCTGAGAGCCTAGGTTTTCTTATGTGCTTAAAGCAATGCTTTGGTTAAAGAAGATAATGATAGCAAAAATTGCTTGTTATTGCCAGTTGTTTTACCAGGATTTTGGAAACTAAGTTAGAGACAATTACGCATTTAAGTGTTGCTTGCTCCTTTAAACTAATTGTGGACGTTAACTGTGGCTGAATTAAGAAGCACCAGTTTCAATACTTTTTGTGTTCAAAGTTGGTAAGGTGGCAATCCCTGAGTTGTTCACTCTAATTAGTAATGGTCAAAACAAACACCTCAGGTGAGTGAAACTTACAGTACTATGAGCAGTGATAGAAGAGAACCAAGAGGAAGTGGACACTTTGTGATAGTGTGTGTGCACCAAGATTTTGAATTTAAAATACAGTGAATAAACAGTAAACTATGGAAGACTCCTAGTAGGGATTAGGCTGGGATGAGGGGACTGGAGGAGTCGGTGTATTCCTTGTCCTACTAAGTGAACACTAGAGTATCTAATAGCATTTTCACTTTTTTTAGCTAGAATAATAGCTAACAATATAGTGCTTAGTACGTGTCAGTCACTATTCCAAGCACTTTGTATATTCTGCATATTATCTCTTTTAATTCTCAAAACAACCTTATTATGTAGGCATTATTTTCATTTTTACAGATGTGGAAACTGAGGCACAGAAAGAAATAACTCTTCTAGGATCACATAGCTAGGAAGTAGAAGAGCTGGGATTTAAACCTAGGTTGCCTTATTTCAGAATTTGGCTTTTATTGTGAGAAGGTAAACTCTGGATTGTGCTGGAGATAAGTACTTAAAAACCAAAACAAACCAAAAACCCTCCAACTTTTTCAATTAATTATTACTGGAACATGTATATTGTTTTCATAAAATTTGAAGCAATAGATCTTGGCCATTTTTTTCCCTGCCTCTCTAAGAATGTTTGGCATCCTTCGTCATCTTATTTGTAAACTAGGAGCATCAAAATGTTAGAAGAAGAGGAGTTATCTTGGGCCACACATTAAATACACAAACACTAACCAAAGCTGATTAAGAAAAAAGTCTGTGCATACTTTTTGTGAAATACCACATGATGACTTGGGAAGTCCCCTTTCCTGTTATCTTGTCTTCTTCTACTGTTAAAGTTGTAGGAGTCGATTCCTGCATACATCATTCACGAGTAAAGTCCTGGAACCCTCCATCTTCTACAGAGGCAGGCAATGAAGACAGCCAACCACAGACCACCTACTCTTGTGAGCCAAAAGAAAGTTTGAAGTTATTATTTAGGAAACAGCAAGAAAAATCCTAAAATGGTTTTCTTTTGACATCACTGAATAAGTGCTTCTGAACTAACACTGTTCTACCTTTGCCTATTACTGATTACACTAATCAGATTTATGTTTTCCAGAAATGTCATCAAGCCACACGCAATAAAGATGATTCCAGTCTATGAACCCCTGTGTCACTCTCCCTCCAGAGAAACCCTAACTGCCCCCTTCTTTCATCACCCGATTCAGCAGGAAGCAGTTAGATCGAGTCTTCACCCCTTCTCCCTAACAGCAGTTAGAGTTTCTAGATGCAGGACATTTGGCGCCCTACCCAGCTCAGCGGAGCTGGCGTACCTGCCGCCTCCTCCTTGATGGTGTTGGTGCTGCGGCAGCCAGCTGAAGAGCCAGTGGGCTGGATGACAGGCAAGGAGGGGGACTCCCAACCCTCACCAGAGGCCCCAGTAGCCAAAAAGGCTGGACAACTGCTGAGGAGACACCTGTGCTTTGGTGTCTCCTTCACTTCACACTTAGGACTAAATGTGGAACCCCCATTTCCTATGCCTAGGTCAATTTCTTGTGAACTTCCTAGGCCTCATTTCCATGAATGGACTGTATCCATTCATTGATACATTCATTCACCTTGCCCCCGGCGGAAGGGACTGTATTCATTCATTTCCTG
>CAUYON010010609.1:0-47052 GCA_963573935.1 Arctocebus calabarensis | reverse complement strand
CAACAATGCCAATAGCATGCTGGGTAACACTGTAGACTTTTCCAGTTTTGCCATGGTAACATTTGTGTGGCATGCCTTTTTGAACAGTACCCATTCCCTTGATGTCTACAATATCACCTTTCTTGTAGATTCACATATATGGGGCCAAAGGAACAACTCCACGTTTTCTAAAAGGCCTAGAGAACATGTAACGGGTGCCTCTCCTCTTTCCCTTTGTGTTTGTCATTTTGGTGAATTACTGGAAGATGGCGTCTCCGGCCGAAAGGCCTTCAGTTTCATTTTTAATTTTTCTGTTAAATTTAGAAAAATGACATAACTTTGGATCCAGAATCGTGCTATGCAGCTTGATTCTCAGGTGTGCATCCAGCTACGTACCCTCCCGCTTTCCTTTCCTCTTCTATCCAGAAAGACACTGTGAATTGTTTTCACTAAATATTTGTTGTTGTTTCTGAAGGGCGAGATTTTAAATGTTTGAGTTCAATTCTGTAATTCCTTTTAGATTACATTATTTTTCTGAATCAGCGGAGTTTTAAAGGCAAAGGCCACAGTGGGTAAACTGCTGGTGCCTGAGTATGGATCAGGGCAGGTCACTCACACACAGGCTCCCACCAGGATACCCACACCCCTTGCAGAAGCAGCAGCAGTGATTAAAGTAATTACATCTCAGCCTGTGTGAGGTGGGAAGTGTGCAGAGGACGACACTCAGAACTTCTAGTGTCTCCAGGATGGGCCCTTGGCCATAGAACCCCATTTTTACTGTAAAGAAGGAAAACATGGTTATTGGAATTTGGTTATCTGCCAGATATTTCCTTGAAGAAAAATACCACTCAAGAAAAAAAGTCACTATTTGCTGCCAATCACAAAATTTGTGACTTCACAAATGTTTCGAAACATCTGCCAAGCGAACATCTCAGTAAAACTTTTCTGTTGACGGCTCAGCACCTGTGGCTCAACGGGCTAAGGCGCCAGCCACGTACACCTGAGCTGGCGGGTTTGAATCCAGCCCAGGCCCGCCAAACAACAATGACGGCTGCAACCAAAAAATGGCCGGGCGTTGTGGCAGGCACCTGTGGTCCCAGCTAGTTGGGAGGCGGAGGCAAGAGACTCGCTTAAGCCCAGGAATTGGAGGTTGCTGTGAGCTGGTAATGCCACAGCACTCTATCCAGGGTGACAGCTTGAGGCTCTGTCTCAAAAGAAAAAAAAAAGACTTTTCTGTTGAGACTGAGAGTGACAAAACAAGTGATGTTGGTATTAAATAATAAACTAAATCAACCCTTGGAAATCTATATAACTCAGTGAACTATCATTTTCTAAACAATAATGCAAAAGTTACAGAATCACATCTGGGTAAAAGATCCATTCTGAGTGCAGGAGATAGTGATTTTTAATTCAATATGACCAGAAAGTGCATTGAAACAGTTTCAGATTCCACATTGCAACTCATCTTGTTTAAAATAAATTGTCTTTTGAAATGGTTTAAGACTCATAAGAAGTTGCAAAAATAGTACAGAGTTTCAAGTGCCCTTTCCCCAGGGCCATAGCCATACTACATTGTTAAAACCAGGAAAGTGACATGGGTATAATTCTATTAAGTCAGTTACAGACCTCTGCAAAATTTTACCAATTTTCACTGTGAAATTTCCTTTTCTGTTATCCAAATAACCTTTGAGAAACTGCCATTTGCTGAGTTTTGGTGTTGGTGCAGTGATCAGAATAAGGATATTAAAATATTTCTCTTTTCTGCTACTTATCTGTGTAAGGCTGGTTTTTATACTTCAACCAAACATTCATATCACAACAGATAAAATGCAGAATACAAGTTGGACATTAGATTCCCAAAAATATAAAACAATCTCATTCTTCTCAGTAAATATTTTTGTTTTGGAAGATATAGTTATTTTTTGTAAAATGTTGTATCAATATGCCATAGATTATTTTTGTTTTCAAATGAATTATTTGCCTTTGTTTTCATTTAAAATGCTGTAAATACGAACACATGTAACGCACATAATAAATCCAAGTTCCCTGAGATCCTCAGTGGCATTGAGGACTGCAGGAGTGCTGGAATCCATAAGGTGAACTTCTCAGCAGCTGCACCTCTGCCTAGAGACCAGGGTTCCTAAAAGTCACACATGCCAAAAACACAAAACAAAACAACAGACACCTTTTTATTCATCATATATTTGGGTTAGATCATAACTTATCCAGAAGAAAATTAAAAATTCATTAGTTTCTGGAGTGGTATTTAAAGGGGAAATATGATGCAAACCATAAGAATGTTTTTTTTTTTTTTTGAGACAGAGTCTCAAGCTGTCACCCTGGGTAGAATGCTGTGGCACCACAGTTCATAGCAACCTCAAACTCTAAGGCTTAAGTGATTTTCTTGCTTCAGCCTCCCAAGTAGCTGGGGCTACAGGCACCTGCCACAATGTCTGGCCTTGTTGTTGTTGCAGTTATCATTGTTGTTTTAGCTGGGCTGGACCAGGTGTGAACCCACCATCCTTGGTATGTAGCTGGTGCCCTGCCAACTGAGCTATGGGCGCCGCCCAAACTATAAGTACTTCAAAGTGACCTTTTATTTATTTATTTATTTATTTGTAGAGACAGAGTCTTACTTTGTTGCCCTTGGTAGAGTGCTGTGGCGTCACACAGCTCACAGCAACCTCCAGCTCTTGGGCTCAGCCGATTCTCCTGCCTCAGCCTCCCGAGTAGCTGGGACTACAGGCACCTGCCACAGTATTTTTTTGGCTATTTTTTTTTTGCAATTTGGCTAGGGCCGGGTTTGAACCCACCACCCTCGGTAAATGGGGCCGGCGCCCTACCGACTGAGCTATAGGCGCTGCCCTAAAGTAACCTTTTCTTAAACTACTTATTATTTAATCTAAACTCAGGCACAGTGGTCAAACAAATTAAAACCATTTGTTAATGTCATAAAATTCATATTTTTTAATGATCTTGCATTTAAACAGATTTTACAATATCCAAATCCATGAAGTAAATAGCATACTTTAAAAATATATTATTTTTCCACTGTCCAGCTTAGTCTAATAATTTGTGAGGCTGGTTCGATCCATGGCTGTGAAGAATACACAAATAGCAGCTGTAATGAGTAGGTGCATTCCCTCATAGAGAAGTTTTGGAGAAAATACGCTCCATATAAACAAATGATAACGCAGGGATGTCACCAAAATGATGTATGTGGAAACTGGTATAGAACAAATCAGTGCGTAGCAGAAGCAAGCATGACTCAGTGCTGAATCACTGTTAACAGAAAAGAAAATGTGTATTAGCATATGTCACATGTGTCACAAAAGGCAAGAATATACATGCAACCGACACTTTCACTTTGAGGAGGACTGCAGTAATTCTTGCTCCTGGATTAGAAGGTGGTGCATTCTTTCTTCTGCACACCAACCAGTCACTTCTGTACTAGGGTAGCATTCCTCTAGATGTCTTGGAAAAGGGTAAAAACAGTCCCAGCTCCCCAGGAGCACATGTTCTAGTGAAGGAGACAGGAAAAACATGTCAGGAAGAGATAAATGCTATGCAACATAAAGCAGAGGCAAAAGAAGAGTGATGGGAGAGCTCTCCAGAAAAGCTTCCAAAAACCTGATGGTATATAAAAGGACCCAGGGTGTTTGCTAGACATGTTTCTCTGGGATCCCTCCTCCAAAGAGATCTGGGTGTAGTCAGTGGTTCCCCTGCTCTTCAGGGCACCACAATCTGCAAGACGTTTCCCAAATGTTGCATATTTGTTTAAAAAGTATACCCATGTACTATTTATTGTATCACACATAGTATATCATAAAAATATAACCAATGAATACAATGCAATATAAATGTAAGTTCTGAACTTTTCTTCTTGCTGTCCAATAGAACATCTTGTCACTCTTGTCTGGTCTGAGGACACTGGCTTGAAAGTGCTTGCTAAGCAAATTAACAGTGAATAACAGCACTCTTGAAATAAGAACAACTTCAAAGCACATTAATATCATCCCTTTGTTTTCAGACCATTAAGATAAGTGTTACACATATCTAACCTATTTCTTTTTTTTTTTTTTTTTTTTTGAGACAGAGCCTCAAGCTGTCACCCTGGATGGGGTGTTGTGGCATCACAGCTCACAGCAACCTCCAATTCCTGGGCTCAAGCGAGTCTCTTGCCTCTGCCTCCCAAGTAGCTGGGACTACAGGCGCCCACCACAACGCCTGGCCATTTTTTGGTTGTAGCCATCATTGTTGTTTGGCGGCCCGGGCTGGATTCGAACCCGCGAGCTCAGGTATACGTGGCTGGTGCCTTAGCCCGTTGAGCCACAGGCGCCGAGCCTCTAACCTATTTCTTAAAGCAATTCCCTATGGCAGAGGTTCTCAACCATGGGTTGCCACCCATAGGAACTGTATAAAAGGGCCGCTGCATTAGGAAGGTTGAGAACCACTGTCCTGTGGTTTTGTGCCTTTTTTTTTGAGACATAGTCTCACTCTGTGCCCTAGGTAGAGTGCTGTAGGCTCATAGCTCACAGGAATCTCAAACTTCTGTGCTCAAGTGATCCTCCTGTCTCATTCTCCAGAGTCCCTGGGATTACAGGTACCTACCATAACACTTGGCAGTTTTTCTTTTTCTTTTTTTTTTTTTGAGACAGTTTAAGTTTGTTGCCCTCAGGAGAGTGCTGTGGCATCATAGCTCACAGGAACCTTACACTCTGGTGCTCAAGCAATTCTCTTGCCTTAGCCTCCTGAGTAGCTGGGACTACAGCTGCCTGCCACAACGCCCAGCTATTTTTAGAGATGGGGTCTCACTCTGGCTCAGGCTGGTCTTGAATGTGTAAGGTCAGGCAATCTACCCGCCTCAGCCTCCCAGAGTACTAGGATTACAGGCATGAGGCACCATGCCCAGCCCTAGTTTTTCTACTTTTAGTAGAGATAGGGTCTTGGTCAGGCTGGCCTTGAACTTGTGAGTTTAAGTAATCCACCCATCTCAGGTTCCCAGAATGCTGAGATTATAGGCATGAACCACCATGCCCATCTGGATCTGTGCTTATTTCAAAATCACAAATTCCATTACTTGAGCATCTTCAGGCCTCACCTACAACCTTTCTTCAGTCAAAAATCCTTTCTGCCCTTGCTGATTGTACTCACATGAGCACTGGGGTACAGATGGGGATGGCTGATATAAAGCAAGTGCCTCTGGTTCAGTGTGGGAAGGGACGTGAACACCTCCACTGTGGCTGATGGCCCTTTGGCTGAGGAGTATTTGTGCTGTGATGGGCCTAGATACAGGAGGTGAGCAGCAAGAAGCCCCTTGTAGGGTATTAAAGGCTCAAAGGCAAAGCAGCAAGGTGTGCACCTGGGTATGTGTGCATGTGTGTGCACCTGCAGCCTTGTGTTCTATAAAGGGAACCCTTAGACCTACTGGTCTGGCATCTCCATGAGGTACCACTTAAAAGTGTCCTGTTGGCTCGGTGACTGTGGGTCAACGGACTAAGGCGTCAACCCTGTACACCTGAGCTGGCAGGTTCGAATCCAGCCTGGGCCCGCCAAACAACAATGACTGCAACCAAAAAATGTCCGGGCCTTGTGGCGGGCGCCTGTAGTCCCAGCTACTTGTGAGGCAGAGGCAAGAGACTCGCTTGAACCCAGGAATTGGAGGTTGCTGTGAGCTTTGATGCCACGGCACTCTATCCAGGGTGACAGCTTGAGGCTCTGTCTCAAAAAAAAAAAAAAAGTGTCCTGTGAATGCCTCCTGCTCCCGCCTCAGTGTTCACTACCAGTGATGGGCACCAACAGCCACAAAGGGGCCAAAGGACAGGGCTGTTCCGAGTGTCTAGAACCTTACCTTCCCAGTAGATGTCTCTGGTGGCACCTGGAGCTGACCCCTCTACAGCCTCACCTGGGTGAGGTGAGGACAACCTTATGTAGGAGGATGTGTAGCAAAAGCCAGAGAGCTGAGCAGTGGCCAGAGAAACTGCTGGCAGAGTGGAGGACACGAGAACTACTGAGCTTAGCAGAAGCCTGAACACACTAAGATTGATGAGTGGGACCAAGAGATGCCACGGCCAAGAACTACACCATTCATGACAGCAGAAAGGGGCCTCCCAACATTACCTTTAAGCCTGGGACTACAGAGGCATGAGAGGTGCAGTAGGCTCCCTATGCTCCCAAGACATGTGTGAGGCTTTGGCCGACCTGGCTGCAACCACCCAGCGTGTGAGTAAGGGCGGCCCAGTGTCTCAGGCAGACATTGGCAGTCTGGGGAGGCCAGACCATCAGCATGTGATAAAAGCATGCGAGGCGGCAGGGGATGCCAGAGTCATTACTGAAGCTGATGGCAGGGATGGGGCAAAGCATAAGGGCACCTCTAGGCAGCTATGAGAGCTTCCAAGTGACTCCTCCTTTAACCCCCAGCAACTCTCATTTTACAGATAGGAAAATCAGGCATAGACAAGTCACAGAATTCTCTGGACCCTGCGGGCAGCATCCCATGCTGCTTGGCCAGGCCCAGGCCCTGGGGTTCCTGTGGAAACAGAAGTGGTCAAGTCCCTGACTTATGAAGCCTCCTTTCCAAAGGATGAGTTATCCAAATTAAGGAAGCAGTGAAAGCCAGAAGATGGGACACTGTGGGGAAAACAGGCATTTTTCTTCACGGAGGGCAGTACTTTTGCTCTGGGGTATTCCCGAAGGGCACATTTGTGCAAAGCCTCAGAGGGAATGAGGGCCAGAGCCTGCCCAGGGTGGGGCAGCATGGCCGGCAGGGCAGATGTGGCCTTAAAGGGACCTCCCAGCAACAGGGCACAGGGTTCTCGTCTCCCTGAACTTCTTTCTGCACTACCCTCGTCTCTCCAATTCAATGTGTCAGCCTCTGTGTGGGGGCTGTGCCTCTAGGTTCTCAGACAGGACATGAAGTGTGAACAGCCCTACCAGTAGCCCTCTCCATGGTCCTCCAGTGTCCAGCAGGGTTTCTGTAGCTAAGAGCAGTGTCTTTTTGACTTTAGGTCACCAAAGAAGAATTAGCCTCCACCCCTGCTGCCAACTTGGCCACTGGCAAGCAGGAAAACTTTAGGTGGAGGAAAAGGTTTTCCTTTTGTGCTCCTAGAAACCTTGTGCTGGTGTGAAGTGGGGAGACCAGCAAGGTCCCACATGGGCCTGAACCTGGTCCCCCCTCAGATCCCTCATGCCTCAGGCCTTCCAGATATAGTGAGTTCCTTCCTATCTGAGGAAAGGAAGTTCATGAAAAGCCTGTGTCTGGAATAAGTCATTAAACATAAAATCAGGCAATCTGCCTTCAGATTTGTGAAGAAAAAAGGCGGTACTTCACCTGCTCACTGAGCTCAGGAAATGCACTAAGTGGCTGGCCCACAGCACAGGCCCTGCATACGTCCCAAACGCTGTTAGGAACATGGCTGGGATTTCCACATAGGTGTCTAAGCCAACGAAGCCCACTGAGATGTCCACGGTGGCAATGTTGTTGGAGTTGCCCTGAGAGGAGATAAGAAGAGCAGACATGGGTCTCACAAGACATGGTACCAACCTCCATAGGCATGGGGTGGAGCCTCACCAGCAAGTACACACATATGCCTGGCTGGCCTTGCACAAGCTGGCCTTCTACCTGCCTACATTGCTCTGGGTTGAACAGGAGCAGGTGAGATGGCCAGTGAAGAAATGAGTGGTCCCCAAGGAGCCACATGCCTGTCTACCTGCTATGGGCTATGACATCTCACCCCTCATACAGACCCATGAACCTTCCACAAGACAAACACATGGCCCGCCCCCTGACAAGGGCCTGCAGTCAGAGGGTGGTTGGTACATGTGGGCCTGGGAGGCACAGCTCCCCAGTCTGGCCAATGGGGCAACGCTGGGCCAAAGACTGAAGGGTGGCCACATGGCTGGGTCCTGTTTGATAGTGACACAGTGGCTATGTTGTGAGTTACTGGCAGAGGGCAGGCCAGATGCCCGGGTGGGGGGAAGGCACATCTCTGTTAGCAATGCCTCCATATGACTGTTGCCAAGACTCTGGCCAATTATGGCCGAGGTCTGGTGGGTAAAGTGCCATGGGATACAAGGTCAATGCCACACAGCTTCACCCTGCATGTGAGTGGCAGTACTTGGGATCTAAGAAAAGGATCCCCAGCTGGACACAGTGGATCATGCCTGTAATCCCTGCAGTTTAGGAGGATGAGGAGGGAGGATCACTCAATGCAAAAGTTTGAGACCATCCTGAGCAATATACTGAGACCCTGTCTCCACAGGAAAAAAAAAAAAAAAAAAAGAGAGAGAGAAAATTAGGCATGGTGGTGATGCATGCCTGCACCTCCAGCTACTTGGGAGGCTGACATCGGAAGATCACTTGAGCACAGAAGTTTGAGGTTGCAGTGAGCTATGATAATGCCACCACACTCTAGCCTGGGCAATAGGGTAAGTAAGACCTTGTCTCAAAAACAACAACAAAAGGCATGGTGCCCATAGCACAGTGGTTACGGCGCCAGCCACGTACACTGAAGTTGGCAGGTTTGAACCCAGCTCGGGCCAGCTAACAAACAATGACAACTGCAAACAAAAAAACAGCTGGGTGTTGTAGCAGGTACCTGTACTCCCAGCTACTTGGGAGGCTGACGCAAGAGAATCGCTTAAGCCCAACAGTTTGAGGTTACTATGAGCTGTGATGCCATGGCATTCCACCCAGGGTGACACAGTGAAACTGTCTCAAAACAACAACAACAACAAAAGGATCTCCTAAGATTCTGCCTCAATCTCTATCAATTCTGTATCTAGTATGCCAAGTTTTCCTCAGACACTTGCAAGCTGACAGCACATGTCTCTATCAAGCCTAGCCAAGGCCCCTTTCTGGAACCATCTACCTAAGGGCCCACAAAACAACTCGGGTGCGTCTAGTTGCAATGTGCAGTCACTCCTAGTTTCACTCTTACCCTAGGCCCCATCCCTTTGGTTTAACTCCATTCTCCACCTCCTCTTAAATCCACATGACTCATGGTCATGTGGGCTCTCCCAGAAGGCACAACTGTGAGCACAAAATTCCTGTGTCTGGAAGCCCTTCCCTAGGGGACCTGTAGAGGCAAAGACACAGGAGCAGCAGGTGGAGCTGGAGATGCTGGAGGGAAGGGGAAGAGGGGAGAAGGGGGGGAGGGGGAGAGGGAGAGAAGGGAGGGGAAGGAGGGGAAGGAGGAACAGGTTACATGAGGGGAAGGTGGAGAGGTGAAACCAGGTCTGACACCTGGGAGGCTGAGGGTGACCCCCTGTAGGCTTAGCTAGGCGCTAAAGTGCTGACCACATTGCTGTTTGAGTAGCCAGAGGCATGTGCTGAGTGTGCTGAGGCTTTGCTAGTATTACTGGTCCTGATGCAGTACATTATTACAGTTGTACAAAGAGGAAACCAAGGTAGAGTGGCCCAGGGGCTGAGCACAGGTGAGGGCAGGAGACAGTGTAGGTACCATACTCCTGACTGCTGCAATGCTAAGGACTTGCTGAGCCCAAGGGCAGGGGCAGGGATAAGGCAGTGACCATAGTGAAGGGAAAGAGACTCAATCTAAATAATGGGCCCTGGTGAGGGGAAAAGGTGAGAGGTGAGGAGGTGGGAGGGGAGGAACATTGAGGCCTAGTCTCTTGCTTACTGCCATGACAGGCTATGCCCATCTTGACCAGGCCTGAGTCTTTGCTGACTCTGCTTGCAGTGATTCCTGCCACTGGGAAGGTGGCTGCTGCAGGAATACCAGTGGCCTCTGGATATGTTGCTCAACTGCCTGAGGCAGCTCTGTGATCCAGGGCACCACAGGCCATGGCCGTGCTATGTATGTCTCATAACCACTGTGGCATCATAGCCATGCCCTGCAGAGGAGTAGCACCCACTCCAGAGGCTATCCCCAGCCCAGTCATAACCACCGTGTGGCACAGCCCAGGCCAAACCAGGCTCATGACCCCCCACAATATAATGAATAACTATTTATTATCCCATGTATAAAGAAACTGAGGCACAGCAGAGCCTTTCAAGAGCCCACTTGGTTACAAAGTGCTGGGAAGCAGCATGAAGCTCTGGTGAGGACACCCAGAGCTTGTGCCTCTACCCATGCTCCCTAATAAGAATAGGACCTGGCTCGGCGCCTATAGCTCAATGGGCTAAGGCGCCAGCCACGTACACCTGAGCTGGCAGGTTCGAATCCAGCCTGGGCCCGCCAAATAACAGTGATGGCTGCAACCAAAAAAAAATGGCCGGGTGTTGTGGCGGGCGCCTGTAGTCCCGGCTGCTTGGGAGGCGGAGGCAGGAGACTCGCTTGAGCCCAGGAATTGGAGGTTGCTGTGAGCTGTGATGCCATGGCACTCTACCCAGGGCGATAGCTTGAGGCTCTGTCTCAAAAAAAAAAAAAAAAAGAATGAGACCTGACAGCTGGGAGACCTGCAGCTAGTTCCAAGGGAGCTGAGGGTGGAGGAGATTAGAAGGGCTAGGGCAGCAAAAAGGCCAGACCAAGGATCTGAGCATTGGTCATGGTCTTTTCATGGTGCTTGAGCATGTACAGATTTCTGTAACGTCTGTAACTTCACCCCTGCCACCTTTGGGCTTCAAGGTCAAAAGGTGAAACAGAGAAAAGCTTAAAGCTATGGGCTGCTCTGTGGATAAGGCTGGGAGCAGCAGGAGACAAAAAGACCAGGAGAGGAGGTGAGGATGGGGAAGATGCCAACCTGTCGAGACATAGACAAGCTCCTGGAGACTGGTTGGAGGGGGACACAGAAAATACAGATCTTCCCAGTAAAGACAAAATGTTTGGCAGCTGGAGCAAAGTCAGCCAGCCAGGGAGTTGGAGCTAGGAGGGCAACTATGGCTGCCCCACCCTCCTGAGGATGCTGGGAGTCTGGACAGGACTAGATCCCTTCAAGGCCTGTCTACTTGTGCAGGTGCGATTTATCTACACATGTGCATAACTGAGGTGAGCTTGGGTTTATCTGTGATGGGTCTTCAAGCACTGGATAGAAGACCTAATGACCCACCAGGTCCCAGGGACTAATAACCAAGTGGGGAGGGGACCAAATGGTGCAGGCAGTTCTGATATCAGGGGCAAATGGCAGGAAAGCACAAGTATTACTATATAGATTCACCAAAGACATCAAGAGAAACACATGACATGCTTCTTTAACTGCTTATAATAAATGAGTCCTAATCCACCTGCCACCGAGGATGTCTGTCTTAAATGACTAATTATACTTTATCTTATAAAATACTCATAAGATTTCAGCATAATTCACCATGCCATACTCACACTTCCTTCACTGAACAAACATAGCTTTCCAACTCATAGTAAAATTTCCTCAAAGACAAACTAAAAAAAAAAAAAAAAAAAAGTTAATAATTTTCTACTCCTGATAATAAGGAAAACCCACCTGGAAATAGAAGAATGCTTGACCAAACCAGTAATGCATCACGGTAATCTCAGCTGCATCATGTCTCAGGGGCTTCCAGATGAATTTAGTTAGCACAGTCTGAATCAGGAGACTAAATGCTAAGACTGGGAGGTTGTGGGGCCTAAAGAGCAAGGCTGCCAGCAGAACCAACCCACTGTGTATCTCCCATAAACCCACAGTCTTGATTTTGAAGTCTGTAGCAATTACTTGAGATTTGAGTAAGTCTTTGGTGCCCGTGAACAGAATGCCAAGGACAAAGACATAAACAAAACGAGCTTCGATAATACCCCTAAAAAAAAGGCAGAACAAGTTATATTCATTAGCACTAGATAGAAAAATTCGAATACATATGTTCCCATAAAAACATACATGTGTTCTTAGGGAATGCCTAAATGTGCCTGTGTAGCTGGCCAAAAGAACTGCAACACCCTTCCTGCTCCCAGGTATTGTCATGGAAGTGAATGGAGACACCCTGACCCTCCATGTCTGTCTCTGAGGAACAGTTGACCACAGCCAACAGATATGTCCTTGTGGGCACTTTCTCTTGGCTTCAGGGAAATCTTGCTTACTTGGTCCAAGGACCACATGGTGACAATACTTAAGCCTTGCTATGTAGCATGCCAAAAAATCCACATGGTTTGCACAGTTAATGGGAAAAACCACTGCACTACTGTAAGATCTAATACTGTCAGAAACTTCCATGAGTTCATTAATGCTAATTGTATAAGTGAGCATGTTCGCAAATAAGCAGCCTTAAATAAGCATGTGCACATTTATCTGTATACACATAATCAACAGTGCAGTGTCCGACTGTGGGCCCTGCAGAAAGGCAAGATTCTGCTCAGTCTGGGCTCTGCTCTTACTAGCTCTGGTGGTGGAAGCAGGTTAATTAAGACTTCTGACACTCAGCTTTGTCATTTGTGAAATGAAGAGAAATAGTACCTACATCTCACAAGGTTACTGTAAGAATTAGACAAGACAATACATACAAAGCATGTGGCACACAGTTAATGCTTAATAAGCATTAAATACTATTATGAATTAAGGATTTTAGCTGTTCTCTTATCGTCATATATAAAGGATACCATTTATAATATTACACCAAAGAATTCCACCTTATAAAACATATATATTCCTAAAACATAATTATTTCAAATTAATTTTGTAAATGAAATATTTTATATACACTGGAAAAGCCAATAATTTAGAATATCATAAATAAACAAATTAAAATGAAATATCACCATAACAATGTAGCTTTAAAAATACTGCATTTTTCCATCAGATTTCTTTTAGAAAGGTTTACATATCTAAAAAACAGCAAAACTATGACCAGTTTAATTCAAGTAACTTGAGTACTATACACTTTGTCCCTTCAGGGTGGCCATGAGGGGCCTGGGTGAGGGCTGGGGCCAGGCGTCAGTGTGCTAATTTTAGAGGGAATGCCAGGTCCACATGGGTTCAAAGAAGGCAGAAATCAGTAAAGGATGGAACCACTGGAGAAGCTTCAAAGCAGAAAAGGGACTGGCCCTGTTTCAGGGCAGGCTGGAAGGCAAACAGGAGGACAGCACAACCAGACACCCTGAATGGGCCTTCTCATTCTTGCCCTGACTGGCTGGGAGGGTTTCCTTGGCCCATTTCTGTACACCCAGGATGTTCACAACTTGACCATACACTCCCAGTAAGCCTGGGCTTCTGCGTGCAGAACCAGAAAGTGGATATAAAAGATTTATATCACTGACAGGTGGCAGCAGCTGGGGGACTAAGGGGAGAATAGCAGCTGAAACCATGATCTGGAACCAGGATGTATGCAGAATCAAGACAGATGGGATACTAGGAATGGAGGCATCTTACAGGAAGAATGTGCACCAAAGTACCTGCAGCAGGAAGCAGGTAAGGTCAGGTGATCAAAGTCTTTTTTTTTTTTTTTTTTGGAGACAGAGTCTTACTATGTTGCCCTTGGTAGAGTGCCATGGCATCACAGCTCACAGCAACCTCAAACTGTTGGGCTTAAGCAATTCTCTTGCCTCAGCCTCCCAAGTAGCTGAGACTACAGGCTCTCGCCATAACACCCAGCTACTTTTTGGTTGTATTTGTTATTGTTGTTTGGCGGCCCGGGCTAGGTTTGAACTCGCCAGCTCCGGTGGCTTGCGCCCTAGTCACTGAGCTACAGGTGCCGAGGCAACCAAAGTCTTGAAATGAATGATGATGTAATCAGGTGCACAGATATGAGAAGAAATGAGCAATTTGTTCCCATGCTATCTTTGAGATGTAAGCAAACGCCCCAAATACAACATCCAGTCTTGACATCTGCATGAAGTCTCAGGGTCTGAGGTTAACAGTAACATCTCCACAGTACACCCCCTGTACCTACAAGTCACTATTCTCTCCCCACTTGGCCTCTCTGCCTCAGGAGAAGGCTGCTGCTACATGGCCGTGACCTTAGCCAGGCCCAGCATCACCCCACACTGCTCCTGCCTCTGTCAGCAGGTACTCCCAGGTGTGCTCTCCAGAGCCCCAAGGCTACCCACATTGTCTGGCAAAGCCCTCAGTTGTTCCCTTGGCTTTTTCTTTGACTAGAAAAGCAATATTTATTAACTTTAGACATCTGTAAGATACAAAGATGAGTAAAAAGGGAAATTGCAATCTACCTGCGTTCCCAGACCCTAAATATAATTACAACAACCAGAATTTAAGGTATTCAGTCTTTCACATAAACATGAGGGAAACATGCATGCATCTGGCCAGTTGAGATCACACTACTGTGACAGCCTGTCCCACAGCATTTCTCTGTGCTCTTTTGCCACCCAAAAGGTGTAAGATTCCTCATAAAACTTCAGAATAATTGAGTTCACCTTACTATCTGTTTGATAAGTACCTTATTTTTTAGTTTTTGCAAGCATAATGGGAGCATGCTACTTCAGTGAACATGCTACCCCTCTGCTTATTTTTTTTTTTTCACTTTTTTTTGAGACATAGTCTCACTCTGTCACCATGGGTGGAGTGCCATGGCATCAGCCTAGCTCACAGCAACCTCAAATTTTTGGGCGTGAGCAATCCTCCTACCTTAGCCTCCTGAGTAGCTGGGACTACAGGCACCTGCCACAATGCCTGGCTAGTTTTTCTATTTTTAGAAAATGGTGTCTCACTCTTGCTCAGGCTGGTCTTGAACTCCTGACATCAAGCAATTCACCTGCCTCAGCCTCCCAGAGTGCTAGGATTATTGACATCAGCCACCAAGCTTGGCTTTCTGCTTGTTTTCTTGAGTCAAACCTGGTAAGAGGGTTGGATGTGTCAGAGGGTTAGCAAAACTGGATCCTGGCAACTACATGTTGCCTTTAACTTAGACATCAATCTATACTCATCTGTAGGTCCTAGCTTATACCTTGAAAGTTTTATTTTAAATTGAGAAAATCTCAATGACATTACTTCCAAGTTATTTGTCACCTTTTAAAAAAGGTACTAACAAAGCAGTTAATTGAGGTCTTCTTAGACGCTAGTATGTGCCAACTCACCAACACTAAACCCCAGTGCTCTAAAGATTGGCACAGCTTTTTCAGAACATAAAATGCTAAAATAGACCCATAGGCACACTGCCATGTCTGCCCGTGCACTTACTTTGCAATGTCTCTGTTGTCTTGCTGCCACGGGAACAGCACATTCCCAATGGCCACCCTGTAGCAGTAGACACCCAGCAGCCCCAGCAGCAAGGCTGCCCTGGACACAGGGGAGCAGCCTCCCTGAACCAGCAGGAAAATCACGAGGAGGGAGAAGGCGGCCAGGATCGAGAGCTCAGCTTTGTGATCAGAACTGAAACAAGATGTAAAATGCCAAAATTACTATCAAATAGTCATGCTAAGAATCTATACCAAGTGGTTTTCAAAGAACTATATTAAAAATTGCTAATTTTCCTGAAAAATAAAAGTAGTTTGTTGTTTAAATTCACACCCAAGTTCTTCAAACATACAATATAATAAACTGGCAATCTGACAATTCACTTTTCACTCACAGTAGCCCTGCCATCAGCTCTGGATGATCAAGAGGCAGTGCTCTTCACCCTCTACCAGCACATACCCCACTCACTTCCTGGTACAGCCCTCCCTTACTTACTCAGCACACAGACCCTCTCAGCCCTTCGTAGGCTCTGCTGTTCTCTGCTCCTGGGTGAGGAGATGTGCAGGGATTGACAGCTCACCTGAGGACAGAGCTCCCAGCCCTGCCCCTGCCCCAGTGATGCAGACCCTGCCCAGCCCTGCAACTAGCTTCAGACCCCAGCCAGAGTGGGAGTACCAGGCAGGCTAGGATCCATTGTGTTTTACTGTCTGAGCTCACATGGCAAAGCCGAGAATATTAATAGCTATTAAATGGACAAACAAAAATTCTGCCAAGGTACACACATAAATGGAAAAACTACTTCAGAAAACACTGAAGAAAAACGTTGCCAGAGTCAGGACAGTGCTCCTGAGACGGGAGAGGGAGATTGGAGCCACATCAGGGCCTGAGACTTGCCCTGGGAGGGGGTACCTGGCTGTTCATTTATTAGCACTCTTCAAATTGTACATACTTCATATTTACATACTGTTCCGGATTGTTATGTAGTAGTCTGACCAACTGCAATGGATACGTTCTAAGACCTCCCGGATGACTGAAACTGCAGAAAGTACCAAATCCTATATATACACATTGTTTTTTCCTATATATACATGTCTGTAAAGCTTGATTTATAAATCAGATACAAGGGCAGTGCCTGTGGCTCAGCAAGTAGGGCGCCGGCCCCATATACCGAAGGTGGCAGGTTCAAACCCGGCCTTGGCCAAACTGCAAAACAAAAAAATAGTCAGGCGTTGTGGTGGACGCCTGTGGTCCCAGCTACTTGAGAGGCTGAGGCAGGAGAATCGCCTAAGCTCAGGAGTTGGAGGTTGCTGTGAGCTGTGTGACGCCACAGCACTCTACAGAGGGCAATAAAGTGAGACTCTGTATCTACAAAAAAATAAATAAATAAATAAATCAGATACAAGATCAACAACAAATTATAACAATTATAACAATATACTGTAATAAAAGTTATATGAATGGAATCTCTCTTTCAAAACTTTGTTACATTTTCAGATCATGGTTGATCTTGGGTAAGAAGGACCACCAATAAGAGGATGACTGCTGGAGAAAAAAGCAACAGAGAAGGCAGGTATAGACGCCTTCTGAGGACTGGGAAGTTGCTGGGAGGTGAAAAACCGAGGCCTCTTTACACATTGGCAAGAATAATCCAGCAGCGCAGGGTGATGTGATGGGCTATGGGAAGGCTGGAGGAGCAGTGGGAGGCATTGCGTGCTCCAAGGATGCGCCACTCATGCATCTATGCGGCCTGGGGAGGAGGTGCTTCTCTCCAATGCTTCAGGTTTCCAGGAAGACAAGAAGTGAGGTTATCACTGTGCTGATCCAGGTCCAGGCACCCAGGCTCCAACTGGGGCCAGCCTGTAGCCACAGCTTCCCATTAGCCTCACCCCTGATGTGGGCAACAGCTGCTGTCCTCCCTCCAGGGTTTCTGTGATAGAAGGAGGTATAGGCACACAGCAGGAAGGTGCCTGAAAGATGCTTACCTGTGATGAATGGGATTGCCTAGGCTTGGCTAATTTAGCTAATACTCAGGAGAAATTTCTCACAAGAATCACTTGATCAGAGGAATTCATAATTTCACAGCTTTTGTGTGAATTTCCAAGAATCTGTCAAAAGAACTGTGCCAGAAGAATAATGGCCCTCATAATCCTCACATGCTCACTGAGATTGGGTTTTGTCCTTTATTTTTGTTTCTCTACCTTGATAGGTATAAAGTACCACCTCATCATTTAACCTGAAACACCCTAATTTCCAGCAGCAGTGAGTACATCCCACTCACTGTTACTCTCACATCACTCATACCATAAGCCTCATGTTCTTTTGCTGTCCTCTCTTTAGTTTCCTAAGTCATTATTGCTAGATAATTAAAATTTTAAATATATCCAAATCTTGATTTTTTTCAGGATTCAGGTTTCTTCTATTTACTTCTATATACTTTAACCCTTACTTTAAATCCTGTTTGCCACCCTATCTACTAGGTTTTCACTAACATGGCTCTGCCCTTTCATGGATGGGGAGAGGGAAGAGGGCGGGTGGAGAGGAAAAAGGAGGATGGGCAAAGGGTAGAGGTGCCCTGTCCCACTGTGCCTGGCCAGCCTAGTCCTGGCCCACAGCTGTCACGTGGGGACCACATCTTCAGATTTCAAATACATCCCCTTGTTAATATGGAAAATAAGAAGAGTCTGTGTGTAACTAGCCAGCTGTGGAAGGTCCAGACCACAGCTATGGGCTTGGGCTCTCACCTGGTGAGCCAGTGGCCAAAGTCAGGCCGGTGGGCCCACTGCACGCCCGTCTGGTTTAGTGAGCGCAGCAGCCGGCAGCAGGCCAGTATCAGCCATGGACTGGCCAGTGCCATCCACTTCTCATGGCCTCTGAGCATGTCTGAGAGAGAGAGACTCTCACGCACTGTGTCCTGCTCCCATGCATCACAGCTGGTCCTGTCCTGTAGCACTGGTGTAGCACCCGCAATCCCTGGTTCCATATGGAAGTGATGCTGAGGGTCACTGTCATCTCCCAGAAAGCAGTTTCTGTAGAGTTCTTGACTCAGAGCTAGACATAGGGTGTTAACAAGGAAGTACCAGGTCTGGTGTTCCTCCTCCACAAAGCTGCTGGCACCCAGACTCAAGACGTGGCCCACTGTCCCAAACACAATAAGAAGATCTAACTCTGACCACCTTGAGTTGGGATGAGCTGGATTCTGCAAAAAAGGAAAATATTTTGTAAGGAATTATCTAAAAATTGCACACATCTTGCTGTCTGTAAAATAAATAATCCCTTGCAATAGACACCTACGCCCAGCACCTGCTCCTCAACTCTGGAACAGCCCCTGTTCACTTCAGTAGGACAGCCCTTCCTCTCAGGACACAGCCTTAGGGAATCAAGATGCCCTCACCCCTGCCAGGGGGGCATAGATACAACACAGTCAGTCAGCTGACTTCATACTAGACTGCAAGTTCCAAGATGAGAAAAAAAAAAAAAAAAAAAAAAAAAAGCCTGAAAATGGTTAGAACCCTCCAGGCAGTGCCAGAGCCTAAAGAGCTTGCCAAGTGGCTCTAGGCCGGACCCCATACTCCTTCCTCTGTGCCCTTGCAGAGCCCAGGTATTCAGTTGGCCATGGACAGTTTCTGCTGCTTGAAACCAAAGAACCCTAATAATATATTCTACCAAACAAGACATAATTTCCCTATGAATTTTCCAAAAATCTAGAAAGTTTCCACTAACATAGTTATTTTTGTTGAAATTACAAAGGTGGCATCACAGTATCATCCTTTAAATATATGAACTTAAAACATTCAGAATTAAAGATGAGGACTCAGTTACTATCATGTGGTTTTTGATAACTACTCATTGAGTCATCACTAGGTAGGTGCAATAGAGAGGCAGGCATCATGGCCCTAGCTAGGCTCCAGGGATGTGAATGTGGATAAAGATAATCTCAGCTGTGAGAAAACCTATGGCCTGACCACACAGATGCAAAGGGCCTCTAGGTGTGGTGACAAAGGAGGGAGAGGAGGCTCCATGGGCATGAGGAGCAAGTGAGACCTGCTGTCCCTGCAATGGGGCCCCTTGGTCCTGGGCTCCAGCACAGTGGACCTGACTGCCACCTTCCACCCCTTGCTCACTGCCTAGCCACCACCACCCAGCTAACAAATGCAGGTACAGAGACCAAAGACTGTAAGAATCTGATAGAAAATGTCAGCCGTAAACAAAAAAAAAAAAAGGAAAATGTCAGCCTTGAAAAGAAACCCAGACTTTATTAGGCAGAATGGATTCCCAAGATTACAGGATGAGTTGGGGAGGCCAAGCCTCCTTTGACACTCCTGAGCATCTAACCAGCTGTTTTTTTCTTCTTCAGCTGCAAGCAGACACCTCTGCTGAGAGACGGCTGGCTCGTGCCCCATTAGTGGGTGCCCTCTCCTCTGTGACAGGCAGCTCTTTACCTGGAATCCTCATTAGGAATTAGAGCACGTGACCTCATGAAACAGCTCTGGACACCTGTGTCAGGACACCCAGAGGCCTGGCAGAGGCTCCCCAGATTTCTTCCCTGCTGTGCCCTGCCACCACTATGCTTAGCACATGCCAGGTATTCAATTGGCATCTGAAAATGAAAGACTAAAACAGTTTGTGCAGAGAGACAATGTGTACTCCCAGGAACCAGCTGTACCTTACTTGGGAGACTTTTGCTAACGAACATCTTGATAAGAACAGAGACAATTGCACAGAGCAGTGCAGACATCAACACCATCACTCCACCCGCCGCCAGCCACGGGAGGCCACAGAAGTAGCATGAGCTCTCGGCAGAGGTGCACACGATGACGTGAATGGCTGACAGAACCAGGAACATCAAATAGAAGAGCAGGGAAAACACTGGAGAAGACAGTGGAATGTCCAGCTTAGCCTGTCTGTGCAGCGCCTGAGGGATGCTGAGTAGAAGCAGGGTGAGGACCTGGAAAAGAAATAGTGGCAGCATCCACAGGCTGCTGTACTTGACGAAACCTACTTAGAAAGCCCAGTGAAAGGTTATTTCTAATGACCTGCCATGTGTGGCTTGATTTTTTACACCTACCTTGTGTACTTTTTTTTTTTGAGACAGAGCCTCAAGCTGTCACCCTGGATAGAGTGCCATGGCATCACAGCTCACAGCAACCTTCAAATTCCTGGGCTCAAGCAAGTCTCCTGCCTCCGCCTCCCAAGTAGCTAGGACTACAGGCACCTGCCACAACACCTGGCCATTTTTTGGTTGCAGCCGTCATTGTTGTTTGGCGGGTCTGGGCTGGATTCGAACCCGCCAGCTCAGGTGTACGTGGCTGGCGCCTTAGCCCATTGAGCCACAGGTGCCGAGCCTACTTTGTGTACTTTTTATACCTACAAATCAGGATTCACAATGAAAAAGGTAAGAAAATTAGTCTTTTTCCATTTTTAGTAATACCAATATATATACAGTTCAAACTTCATGGCCACCCTGTACAATAAACTCCACTACTTTGGCTGAGCTATCAAATCAATTTAACATCAGAGCCATGACCCCATGTGAGCATCTCTGTACCTCCAAAACCACAGCAGTCCCCACCATCATCGAGTAGACATCATACTGGGCCACTTGTGTGCTCAGAGACAGACTGAGGGTCTTCAGTGCATCCAGGTACTGCCTGAGAACCTTGGTCCCCAGGTTGAAAAGGACTTCTGAGTGACTTTCCTCCAAGTACAGTTTGATCCAGTTCCCATGCAACTTTTCTGACACTTTAAACTGCTCAAATCCAGGATCTATCAAGAAGGTAGAAAGGTTACACACACACACACACCATGGACATGTTAGATTATTAGGCATGAAATGTCTTATGTACTAAATTTCTAAGTTTGTTGGTATCTTTGACATTTCACTTTGACACTTCTGTTTTATTTTTATTGTGAAGGCACATCTTCATTCTTTCAAATGCAAGTTTTGACTTGTGATCCTCTTTCAATTTTTTTTTTTTGAGACAGAGTCTCACTTTGTCACCCTTGGTAGAATGCCATGGCATCACTGCTCACAGCAACCTCAAACTCTTGGTCTTAAGTGATTCTCTTGCCTCAGCCTCCCAAGTAGCTGGGACTATAAGCGCCTACCACAACGTCTAGCTATTTTTTGTTGAGGGTGTCATCATTGTTGTTTAGCTTGCCCGGGCTGGGTTCGAACCCGCCAGTCTCAGTGTATGTGGCTGGCACCATAACCACTGTGCTACATGCGCCAAGCCCTCTTTCAATTTTTTTTTTTTACAGCAATTTTTGTGAAACCATGAATAAGTCTAAAATTTGTGTTATTATTTTTTGTGTTATTTTTGAATATGGGTTCCATCATGGAATCAATGCAGCACAGACAACTTTAATTATCAATGAAATGTTTGTGAAGGATGTGGCTAATGAATATACAGTACGTCCATGGTTTGAGAATTTCCATTCTGGTGATTTTAATCTTGAAAATGAGCCATGTGGGTGAACTGAGACCAAGGTGGGTAATAATGAGCTGAAAGCTGTCGTGGAAGTGAATCCATCTCAACCTACTTGTGAATTAGCAGCAATGCAGCAAGTCTCATGTTACTATTCCAGCAATAATGGACCATTTGAAACAAATTGGCAAGGTAAAGAAGCTGGATAGGTGGATTCTGCATGAATTAATAAGCATCAGAAGAAACACGGTCTCAAAACTTGCCCTTTTTTGCTGTTACAACACAACGGCAAATCATTTCTACATGGTATTGTGATATGTGATGAAAACTGATTTCTTTCTGACAATTTTAAGTCTTTAGCACAATGGCTGGGTAAAGATGAAGTGCCAAAACACAGTCCAAAACCAAACACTTATTCACAAAAGCTAATGGTGTTTCTGTGGTGGTCCAGTACTGGTGTTACCCACTGCAGCTTCATAAAACCTGGATAGTGGATTATAGTGGATGTCCACTGCAACCCAATGGATGAAATGATGAGGATGCTTCTGATTAAGAGGCAGAGATTGGTCATTAGAGACAAGCCAATCCTCTTGCAAGACAACGCTCAACCATATATTGCACAAACGATGCTGCTCAAACTAGAGGGTGGACTTGGAAATTCTCTGTCATCCTCCGTATTCACCAGACCTTGCACCAACTAACTATTACTTCCAGGGTTTGGACCACTTCTTGCAAGGAAAATATTCCATTCTCAACAAATTGTGGAAAATGTCTTTTGTAATTTCATTACCACTTGCTCTCCAAGATTCACTGCTGGCATGCACAAGCTTCCATGAAGATGGCAAAACTGTGTGGACAGTTTAGGTGCACACTTTGATTAACTGAACTGCTTCTTGTTTGAGATAAAGTAAACTTTTAATTCAAAATCAGACATTTCATATTTAATGAACTAATACACATGTGTAAATAATCTCAAAGTATGCAGTTAATCATAGCGTATGGTAAAGTGTTCATTTCTTGGAACTGACATCTGAAGAAGATAAACTACTCCTCTGGGTAGAGGAGCAGCACCAGCAGTGAAACTAGAAGCTGGGGGTGCTCCTCTGTCAGCAGCAGCACTGCCTGGTCTCCTTCTCTACCTCTCTCACCCGGTTACCTCCTCCTCCCCCTTCTCTATATCTTTCCACTCTTTTCTTTTTCACTGTGCAATATAAAACAACCCTGAAATGTACTACATTAACACTCCAGGGTTTTACAGACACTCCCTAATCCAGCCGTTCAAACTGTATTAAAGGGCCGTGACATTAGGAAGGTTGAGAACCACTGTTCTAATCCTTGTAGCATCCTGTGAGAACTGGGAGGGCAATGGCCAGACCCCTTCTCCATCACACCCACCTCCCAGTTCAGGCTTGCCCTTCCTGCCCTGCACTCACAATATCCACCCTTGACCTGTATTTCCTTCCTCACAAGTCCTCTTTGGAAACAGAACTGTTTCCCAGCCCTGCCCGGTGTCATTGATGTGGACGCGCCACCTCTGAGTGAAGCCTAACCCTCACAGCTGTTGCTCATGTTGGGCTGATGTGATCCCTTCCAAGAACTGGCCAAGTCCTGAGTCTTTGCTTGAGCCACACTCACCTGTGACTTCCTTCCCAAGAATCCCTGGCATGTAACATGCACACCCCACCCACTTTGGATTGTACCAAAGACAGTCCCCAGGCCTCGCCCCATACCCGTGGCAAAGCAGCTGTTCTAGCTGCTGGGGCCCCTGAGCATGAACCCTAAAGCATGCAGACCCCCTAACTGTAGCTGGCACTAATGACCTGTGCTAAGAGCCAATCCTGGCACCTCTCTGAGCAGCTAACTCATTTCATTCCCTGAAAGACCCTGTGAGGCAGGAAAGAGTACCACATCTGCTCTCCATAAGAGGGACCTGAGATGCAGAGGGAAAATCACCTGCCCAGGTCACAGAGCTTTCAGGGGAAAGCTGAAGCTGGAACTCAGGTATTCTGGCTCCCGAGCTGGCACCCTTTACTACTTTACCCACCATCAGGGAGTGGTGGGCAACTCTGTTCACATCCCACTACCCCAGAGTTACAGAGACATCAGGGTCTACCCTGACTACCCCAGATTTACAGACTTATGTGGCACAAAGGTCTAAACCTCACCGCCCCTCTATCAAGTGTCACAGAGACATGCAGGCACTTGTAAATGAGTCCAGATCTTTATTGAGCACTGACTACATGCCAGGTGCTGTGCCATGGGCGAGAAACACTACAGTGAGCTGACAGGGGCAGGTCACGGCTGCAATGGACTCCATGGAGCCAACACTCAGGCACACGTGCAGTTACAAAATATGATCACATTACATCTGCAATCACAAATTTTCCATGAAGAAAAAGTAGAAACATAACAATAGATTTTTAGTGGCTTGGTGCCTGTGGCTCAATGGGCTAAGGCGTCAGCCATGTACACCTGAGCTGGTGGGTTCGAATCCAGCCCAGGCCCACCAAACAACAATGACGGCTGTAACCAAAAAAAAAAAAAAAAAAAAAATGGCTGGGCGTTGTGGCGGGCGCCTGTAGTCCCAGTTACTTAGGAGGCAGAGGCAGGAGACTTGCTTGAGCCCAGGAATTGGAGGTTGCTGTGAGCTGTGATGCCATGGCACCCTATCTAGTGTGACAGCTTGAGGCTCTGTCTCACAAAAAACAAAAAAAAACAAAAACAAACAAAAAAACCAATAGATTTTTAGTAATGGGGAGGAAGAGATTTTAGACTGGGAATGGGGGTCAAGAACGGTCCTGGTATTAAGCTGAGATGTAAAGGATGCTGAGGCATTAACAAGGTAGAAAATGGGAAGAGCACGCAGGCAGTCGGAACAGCATGTGTGAAAGTTCTAAGGTGAGAAAAAGTGGGTCCCACCAGAACTAAAAGCCAGATGGGCAAGCAGATCAGGCAGCCTAGACATAACAGAGCACTTTGTGGCCCCTGTTGTGGGCTCTAAGATCCATATCAGTGTCAGAACATGTATCCAGTTTATCTCAAGAAACGTGATCTTTGACACTGTGGACAGCAAGCCTCCTGGGGTGGAAGACCCCATGACTGTCTTCTTAGCCAAGGAATCATCCTGCATTCATTTAACAGGCTCTATTCCTCCTATACCCATCAGTTCTCAATTTCTCCTACCCAGCTCTTTCTGGTTCCATAAGGGCAGAGCCCTTACACTGCTCAATGCATTATCTTCAGTCCTATTAAGAGTCCCTCATTCATATCAAGCACTTGGTAAATATTTGTTGAATAAATAATTTTACGAAAGAATTATTTATTTATGCCAGTATAGGTGTTGCTAAAGGTGACAGTTAAAGTTCTAAGAAAACAACACACCTGTATAATCAAAGAGTACTGACAGTATTGTGGTGTGACAAATCACACACCACAGAAACATGAGAAAAACACCAGCTCAGTGGAAACATACAGTTCTGATAGAAGTCAGAAACTATTGATTGATTTACCTTTTTCATATGATGGTACATTTTCTTGCAACAATTTGCTAAGCTGTACTGTATTTAAATGTAAAAATCTCAATTGATCTCTCATTGGTCTTCCTTCTACAACTGGGAATATAAGACTCCCTACGCTGTCTTTTGGAATTGGCACACCAAGTCCTATTGCTAGTGTTGCAGCGAGATCAGTCTGTTGCACACGCTTTGGATGTCGGATATCACCTGAAAAAAAGAAAACATTGTAAGTAACCGGCTTCCTAAAAGTGTAATATGGTAGTCATTCTTCAGTATGATCTTCTACAACACAAGTCAAATTATCCATCTCTTCAAACCATTCAACGTAGATTCAGATAGAAATTACCTCATTGCTTTTGGTGTCAATAAATTTACTAAATGCCCATTGGAAGTTGAGGACAATGCCTTTCCTACAGTAGCTTACAATACACTGGGAGAGAGATTAATGCAATACAGGCTGAGCTATGGCACTTGGGCTGGGCATGGGGGGAGCAGGTAGTCCAGCAGATATCCAAGGTAGGGTCACTTGCTAAGTGTAACCACCCCTGAACAAAAGTGAGGGAGAGATCTTTGACAGTCCCGCCCTTTGGATTTAGAACATTCCACATTCTGCGCTCTATGTGCACATACAACCCTTACAGAGGAACTTGAGCCTCTTGTGGCTCCTGAGCAGCACCAGACCTTCCACTGGATGCAGCTGCTTATTCACTACAGCTCTTCAAGCCCCAACAGTGGTTGACCACCCTAACTTCCTGCAAGGAGAAATGGCTGTTATATCAGCACTCTAGGCTTTGGCTGCCACTCTGCCACCATCCAGCATGATTGTGATGAGAAATCAACTGAGTCAGAGTTTTTGCCATCTGCAAGAACAGCAAACAGCCCCCACACCCCAGAAGCTGCACACAGTCTGCAGGGTGCTGGGGCCACTAGGGAAGGACAGGTGCTGATGGTGCTCTCAGATACTCAAGTGTGAGTCTGTGGAGATTTTAATCTGTTGTAATTCTTTGCTTGTACAGAATTTTTCCTTGTAATTTTTCCAAACTTATAAATCATCTCATTGACCATCTCCTTCCTATTGGCTCCTTGTTAAGCTCAGGAGCCTCCCATGCAGCACTGCTGGTTTCCTCTAGTGCTTCTCTGCTCTAATGTTTTCTTACATTAAGTACTTTGAGCTGAAAAACTAAAACAAAACAAAACACAAAAATAAATCTACCTTAAACTGTTTTTGGCACTCATACCATGTAGTGGTACTGGCCTGCCGCTCGGAGACAGTTGATGTCTACCTCAGGACGAAGCCGATGTGTCAGCATGAGACGTCCCACCTGCATCACACCTGGGTGCTCACAACCAGGGTTTAGAATGTAGGAAGAAAGTAGAGATGTGAGCTCTTAAGAAGCTAACTTTACAGCTTTGAAGGTGAACTGGAAGTATTTACCCAAACTTGAGATAATTTTATGTCAAAAAAAAAATTCTTCACTCTGTCTAGAAACAATGACTAACCCAGCATTAGTGAGTGCCTCTAGCTCTGAGACAAAAGTCTTCAAATACCACTTTCTAGGCTGGGTGCAGTGGCTCACACCTGTAATCTTAGCATGCTGTAGGCCCAGGTGGGTGGATTGCCCGAGCTCAGGAATTCCAGACTAGCCTGAGCAAGAGTGAGACCCCATCTCTAAATCTAGCTGGGCATTATTTGTAAGGCTGAGGCAAGAGGATCGCCTGAGCCAAAGAGTTTGAGCTATGATGCAACGGCACTCTATCAAGGTCAACAAAGTGAGACTCTGTTAAAAAAAACAAAAAAACAAAAAACTCAATCACTACTTTTCAGGAATAGAAACCAATGCATCTTGGAGAAGGAGCTGGTGTCTCATGAAAGGAAGGTCCAGGCTCGGTGCCTGTGGTTCCACAGGCTAAGGCACCAGCCACGTACACCTGAGCTGGCGGGTTTGAATCCACCCTGGGCCCGCCAAACAACAATGCCAGCTGCAACCAAAAAAAAAAAAAAAAATGGCCGGGCGTTGTGGCGGGCGCCTGTAGTCCCAACTGCTTGGGAGGCAGAGGCAGGAGACTCTCTTGAGCCCAGGAATTGGAGATTGCTGTGAGCTGTGATGTCATAGCACTCTATCCAGGGTGACAGCTTGAGGCTCGGTTTCAAAAAAAAAAAAAAAAAGAAAAGAAACGAAGGTCCATAAGGTCTTCTCTAGAAGACCACCAGCATCGTATCAGAATAACTCAGGAGCTAATCTGAAGGTGCTCCTACTGGCCAAAGATGAGAGTATTTGAATATTATAATGAATAATGTCTACAATGAATTGAAACAAATCAAACATGCCTATGGGCATGAGTTCACAATGTTATACATATAAAAAAAAAATCTGAAAAACTTAATCAGTTACAGTTGAAGATGCTAGAAAACTCATTTATTGATCTGAATCTGATAATTAAAAGAGAATTATAATCCATGTAGCCTCTTTTATATAAATGATATGAGTAACCAAAAACTAGATGGAGGAAAATTTTCTTTATAGAATCATTCCTGCTGCTGTGATCTGGAGCATCCCCAAAACTTATGTATTAGAGATTTTCTCTCCCGTGCAGTAGTGTTGGGAGGGTAAGGCCTTTGGGAAGGTGTTTAGATCATGTGGGCAGAGACTTCGTGAATGAATTAATTCATTACAAAAAGGTTTGACCTTCTTGTTCTTCCACCTCTGTCATGGAAAGATATAGAGTTCCTCCCCTCCGGAGGATATAGCAGTGTTCCAGGTGGCATCTTGGAAGCAAAGAGCACTCTTACTCAGAAGCCAGTGCCTTAATCTTGGACTTCCCAGTCTCCATAACTGTGAGAAATAAATTCCTGTTCTTTTTTTTTTTTTTGAGACAGAGCCGCAAGCTGTCACCCTGGATAGAGTGCCGTGGCATCATAGCTCACAGCAACCTCCAATTCCTGGGCTCAAGCGAGTCTCTTGCCTCTGCCTCCCAAGTAGCTGGGACTACAGGCACCTGCCACAACGCCTGGCCATTTTTCAGTTGCAGCCGTCATTGTTGTTTGGCAGGCCCAGGCTGGATTCGAACCAGCCAACTTAGGTGTATGTGGCTGGCGCCTTAGCCCGTTGAGCCACAGGCGCCAAGCCTAAATTCCTGTTCTTTACAAATTATCTGGTCTGTGCTATTTGGTTATAGCAGCACAACAGACTAAGACCCTGGCAAATTAATAAAAAAAAAAGTTCTATGATTAAAACATCACAATTTAGTGGGTGGCATCTGTGGCTCAGTGAGTAGGGCGCCAGCCCCATATACCAAGGGTGGCAGGTTCAAACGCTGGCCAAACTGCAAAAACAACAAAAAATAGCCAGGCATTGTAAGCCTAAGAGTTTGAGGTTGCTGTGAGCTGTGACGCCACAGCACTCTACCAAGGGCGACAAGGTGAGACTCTGTCTCTTAAAAAAAACAAAAACAAAAACAAAAACAAAAACACCCCTCAAACATCACAGTTTAGAACCTCTACTGAATTAATTGGCCTAGTTGATCAATGGTTACTAAAATTATAACAAATCAGAGAGCTAGGCTTTATATCCTTCCTGCTAAAAGCAGTCCTACCCAGACCACACCAGACCAAACCAAAACAAATTAAACCAATAAAACCTGAATTTGTCCAAGCTTCTGGGTCAGAAGACACAGGATGGACAGAGGACATCTTAGCAGATGGTGCAGAGGGCAACTGGCAAAATCCAGACAGCGAGAGACTCCACAGAACAAATAACCAGGTTTTGTCAAGAACTAAACTGTGGTAAAACCAAAGAGGTTTGGCTGAGGACCCACAGCATACCGTAGTTCAAATAAACTGAAACAACTAAAGAGAGAGACAGACATTAGAAATTTGAGTACTGTTTGATATTAAGGAATTAATGCTGTTTATCTCCATGTACACTGGGGTCCATTTTTGTTTGGCCTCTAGATTTTGCTCTTTTAACTGGTCTCACCAGTTCTTGCCAGCACAAACTATTTTGATAACTATATTTTGTAATACAGACACAGGGTAGGCCATAAGATAGAGTTGTATCCCATAGGCAATGGGAACCCAGTAAAGAAATTTCAGCATTTTGTAAAACCATTCTTATAGTTTCTACTTCCACTAACCTTACTATGTCTCCAATAAGCACTATTTTAAACATTTAATCAGCAAATACTGATGAAATATTCACTAGGTGCAAGCACTATTCTAGGCTAGAATAGGGGACAGGACAACAAACATGATAAATATTCCAGTTGTGAGAAGCAGAGGATAAAATACACCTGCTCTACCCTCCGTGGAAGTTCACGAACAGACATGGTCCCCTTCCCAGACCCCTGGACTGACCCAGATTTATGCTTCCCACAAAGGAGGTAAGGACTCAGTGAGTGAAGAGTAGCATGTGGTGGGATGCCTATGAAATCCCATATAAACACTTTAACTTTTATTTTTATTAAAATGAGCAACAAAAATTTGTATACATTTTTAAGATAAAAATAATGTAAGAGAAATATGAAAATGTGACTCAAACACAGAAGAAAAAGCAAGTAATAGAATCTTTCTGTGAGAGAGGCAGATGCCAGAAAGACTTCAAAGTATATATCATAAATACATTCAAAGGACTAAAGAAGCAAAGGAGGGTAAAATAGGGCACAATAACAAATTCTTACCAAATAGAAAATATCATTACAGGTTAGCAATTACTAAAAAAAAAGAATCGGGTGGCACCTGTAGCAAAGAGGGTAGGGTGCCGGCCCCACCGAGGGTGGCAGGTTCAACCCCTGCCCCGGCCAAAACTGCAACAACAATAACAAAAAGAATCAAATAGAAATTCTGGAGTTAAAAAATGTAATAACCAAAATGAAAAATTCACTAAGGGAGCTTAATAGCAGATCTGAAGTGGCTGAAGAAAGAATCAGAGATTATGCAATATGAAGAATAGAGGAAATTTCCCAAATTTGACAAAAAACATTAATTAATCTACACATTCAAGAAGCTCAATGAACTCCAAATTCAATAGACACAAAACACACAGATACATTACAATAAAAATGCTAAAAGATAGAGAAATGGGAAACCCAATTAAATTAACAGTTGACTTCATCAGAAACCCTGGTGGTCAGAAGACAGTGGGATAGCATATTCAAAACCTGAAAGAAAAAGATAGCCCAGCAAGAATCTTATACTCAGTAAAACTATCTTTCAAAAGAGAAGATGAGGGTGGTGCCTGTGGTTTAAAGGAGTAGGGCGCGGGCCCCATATGCCGGAGGTGGTGGGTTGAAACCCAGCACTGGCCAAAAACTGCCAAAAAAAAAAAAAAGAGAGAAGAAAAAAATAAAGATATCCCCAGATTCTTTAAAAACACAGAAAATCCACTTCTGCCTTGCTTGTAAGAAATACTGACGATGTTCTTCAGGATGAAGGAAAGTGACCTAAGATAGTAATTTGGACCAATAAAGAACCATAAAGCATCAGTAAAGGTAATTATATAATTATAAAAGATAGTAGAGACCAGGCATGGTGACTCACACCTGTATGTCAGCACTCTGGTAGGCTGAGGTGGGAAGATCGGTTGAGCTCAGGAGTTCAAAATCAGCCTGAGCAAGAGCAAGACCCTATCTCTACTAAAAACAGAAAAATTAGCTGTGCATTGTGGCAGATGCCTATAGTTCCAGCTACTCAGGAGACTGAAGCAAGAGCTTGAGCTCAGAAGTTTCAGGTTGTAGTGAGCTAGGCTGACACCACATCACTCTAGCCTGGGCCACAAAGTAAGGTTCTGTCTCAAAAAAAAACAAACAAAAAACGCTCCCCCAAAACAAAAAGAGTATAAAAGAATATTTCTTCTCCTTTCTTCTCTGAACTAATTTTAAAGCAATTATATAAAACCATATGTATATAATTATGCTATTGGTCTACAACATATTGAAATGTAATCTATTAGACAACAACAGCACAGAGGCTTTCATTTGGCAAATATTTGTTGGCATTTGCCATGTGCCAGGCAATGTTTCAGGCTGTAGGCAGATAGCAACAAGTAAAACAGATATGGCCCTGCCTTCACCTGGTTTAAACCACGATGCAGAGGTGCAGAGGCAGACACTGCATGAAACCCATGAATGAGTCAAGCCCATAAATGAGTCTGCAGTGGCAAACTTTGCTAAGAAGGCAAAAGGTGCTATGGAAGAGGGTGTCAGAGGCAACACAATTTAGTCTTGTGGGAGACTGAGTGATGTTAACTGAGACCTACAGCAGCTGCAGGGTGAGGACAAGGATATTGGAAGGTGAGGATGACCTTGCCAACTGTGAGAACTGCACGAGGGCAGAAGGGCAAAGACTGGGACGCAGACTAACAGAGAATGGAGCTTTACACAAAGCAGCAAGGTAGGCAAGAAGCCTCACACAAGATTTTTTACTTTACCTTAAGTTAAGCTTTACATGTGGGGAGACTGGTGATGAAATATAAGGAGCAGGGGGAAAGGGCAGTAAGAGGAAACCATATGAATGGCAGCATCACTTGCTGTCATGGAAATAAGGGAGGGCAGATTCAGGGAAAAAAAGTTTGGAAGTCAAGTTGTCACATTTTTATACCTGTAAGAAGAGACGTACGTGGAGGTGTCAGGTGGGTAGCAGGTGGACATATCTAGAGGGATAAATCTGACAGGGGTGGGACCTACCCATGGCATTTACAACCCGGGAAGTGGGTGAGACCATCTCAGGAGTGAATGTAGAATGAAACAAAAAGGCAGTCTAGTGAAAAAGAAAAGGGAAAGGAAGTCAAGCCAGCCAACAGGATGGACATGGCAAAGTGGGAGAGGTAGGAGGAAGACCAGAAATAGTAAGGTCCCAGAACCTACAGGGCCCATAGTGCTGGATGGTCCTTAACTGTCAGTGACAACAGAGCCAGAAAGTCTCTCTTGTGCGCAACAGCGCTACAGAAATAATTGCTGAGCTCATGGCAAGTGTGTTAGTAAAGTGTGTAGGCAGAAGCCAAATGCAAGCAGCCAGGAGGGAAGGAGTGAGCAGGAGGCTGGCAGCTGAGTCAAGCATGGGTCAAAGAGGAGGTGCTGTGTGTTTGGGTTTGGGGTGTGTCTGAATATGGACAGATGGGTCCTCAGTCAATCCTGCTGACTAGATCCCATGACCTTTGTTGTCTTTTTTTTTCTTTGAGACAGAGTTTCATTTTTGTTGCCCTCAGTAGAGTGCAGTGGCATCATAGCTCACAGCAACCTCAAACTTCTGGGCTCAAGCAATCCTCTTAACTTAGCCCACTGAGTAGCTGGGACTACAGGTGCCCAGCTGGTTCTTTTTAGTAGAGACAGGGTCTTGCTCTTGTTTAGACTGGTCCTGAACTCCTGAACTCAAGCAATCTGCCTGCCTCAGCCTCCCAGAGTGCTGGGATTACAGTTGTGAGCCATCACGCTGGGCCCCACAACTCTTGTTGACACTGCTATTAAATATATACTTTTAAAGAATGAACATTTTCTTCAAAGTTTACGTATATACATTTCCTCAGTCTACATATGTGGTTCAGATGTCTCTAACCTAGTATTTCTTTTTTTGTTTGTTTTAACAGTTCCAGATAACCAGGCAGCAAGACTCATATTACAAAATTCCAGCAAAAATTGTTTGTATTTTAAGGACCAGGGCAAGGGATGTAAATTCCAAATCCTGACACCCTTTGCCCCATTCATTTTCATTATCACCATAGCTCATGATATTTCAACCCTGTACAGATGGGTGGCGCCTGTGGCTCCAAGGAGTGGGGCGCCGGCTCCATATGCTGGAGGTGGTGGGTTCAAACCCAGCCCTGGCCAAAAACTTCAAAAAAAAAAAAAAAAAAAAAATTAAAACCAGACCATAGATAACAGATTTAACAGTTTCAAAATCTTAAACATTTCTGAATTCTCACCAGGTTTCCTTTCAAATGCAGAACTGATTAAAATCAGAGGTGTGTTCACTTCTCCTGTGGAAGAAGCTCCATGACTCCCTGTATCAGACATGCCATGATCTCCACAAAGAACCACCAAACTGGGTAAAAGACCCTCTCTCTCCTGCAAAGCAAAGGAGAAATATTTCAACTGCATTCTGACTAAAGAGAATGCATGATCTAGTTAAGAAAACAACTTTAGATTTTAGCTTTACTTAATAAACAGTAGTTCTTCCTCAACGAACTAGATATTCTTTTTCTATCAACTTATAGCTAAATCAAAGTTTCAAAGTCAAATAATGTAATAAACAGAACAGAATTACACAGAAGTCACAGGACACAGCAGGGATGCAGCACTATGGCCTCTGATGGCAGAGGATTTAGATTTGGTTCGTCTTTGTCACTTGCAAGCAGTGAGACCATGTGCACATTACTCTTTACATCTCACTCAGTTTGCACATCTGAGACCAAGATACTAACAGAATCTATTTCATAGGATTGTTCTGATACTAGAACACAAAGTATGTGGAGAGCCCTGAGCTATGCGGAGTGTGCCCACCAGCCTCCTCTGCCTGCAAGAGCTCCAGCCACCTTGCCTTTGCTGCTCTTGATGTGCCAACCAGGCTTCACCTGACCTTGTGTCTCCTGCTGCAACACATAGCCCTGATGTGTGTCTGCTGTCCCTCCCTTCAAATAAGCTCCTCGTGGATGGCTTCTCTGTATGAGCTATTGCCTCTCCCTGGAACAGGAGTGCCATTCTCTCCACCTGCCCTGGCCACCTCCTGGCACCAGTTACTTATCACATTTCTCATTTGTCTTTCTTGGCTAGAATCTAAGCTCACAAACAATTGTTGACTGTTTCACTGACATAACCAAATGCCCAGACAGAAACAGTGATGCAGAAAACAGTGGTTAAATGAACAAATAAATGGGGGGAGATAACAATAGTCTCCGTCCTGCTGCTGAGAAGACTGAAACTGTGCTGCATGTGGTCTGGAGGCTGTGGCTGGTAGACTGACGGTGGACATGACATTTATAGAGGTCACCAAAGTTCACCTGGGTACTTGTATTTTTCCTAGGAGGGATCCATGTGAAAGTCCATTGCCACGCATGGCACGACAGCAAGCCTTACCTGTGACAGCAACGAGGTGTGAATCTTCATCAGGATGCTGTCCATCTCGCTGAGCTTGTGTCCAATCAGGGGGCTGCTAGGCCCGGAAACGTGGCCAATGTGGTCCAGCCCTAGGTAGTGGAGGATTAACATGTCCCAATCTCCTCTTTTTAATACTTTATCCAAATGCCTTGTGACATTATTATCCACCTTTAAAGGGGAAAAGGTACACATAAACAGCTCACCTAATTTTCCCTTGATCTTTACTCCCCAAAGAACAGAAGTTATTTTAAAATCTAGGGGTTTACTTTAGGTAATAGGATTTGTGAGAGTGGAAAGACTAAATATCATGTTAGTAAAAATAGATAAATAAACATTAGCATTAAACTTTTACTAATACAGACACATGAAGAAATGCTCATCATCCTTAATGATCGGAAAACACAGTTTTTATCTATACTGGTAATTGGGGGAATTACAGTCCTGTCAATTCCTCCCATGCAAAAGCTGATCTAGAGTTCCCAAAGTGCCCAGGGGATTCTGACAAACATTTACTGCTTTAGGACTGGCCAAATACTTTGGGGGCCCAGAGAAAAATATAAATGTGAGATTTCTTGTCCAAAAATACCGAGAATTTTAAATAGCAACAGCAGAGCATGAAACCAAGTACTAGGCCCTGGTGAGTTCTGGAACCTTCAGGTCACAAGGCCGTAAAGCCCAGCCTGCGGCTCATCGGCTTGTCTCTGGGCCTGGTCAAACTGGAAGCTGCCCAAGCTGGGCAGTTTTCACAGCAGCACCATGCTCTGGCTTGATCATAAGGCAGCTTCTACATTTCCTTTGGTCTATCTTTGTGGTAAAAGCCCAGGAAACAACCTGTAGCTATTAGAAACAGATAACCCGTGTGGACTTGTTATAAACCCACAGAATGTTACTCTGAACATCTTTCTTTGTGGCAACTTGGGAAGCTACAGGGGAAAGGAGAGATTCTGCTGTGTAAAAAACATGTGCTGACCCCACAGATGTCAAAACACATGGATTCTGGATCTGTTACTCATTAACTGGCTATGTAATCTTGAGAAAGAGACCCCATCTCCCTGGATGGAGTGCCATGGTGTGATAGCTCAAAGCAACTTCAAACTCCTGGGTCCAAGCGATCCTCCTGCTTAAACCCAGAGACCACTATTCAGCTCCCAAGTAGCTGAGACTACAGGCATCCACCACAACGCCTGGCTAATTTTTCCATTTTTTTAGTAGAAACGGGGTCTTGTTCTTGTTCTGGCTGGTCTCCAACTCCTGAGCTCAGGCAATACACCTGCCTCAGCCTCCTAGAGTACTAGGATTATGGGTGTGAACCACCGAGCCAAACTCCTTTTTCTCACTTTAATGAAAAGGTGTTGGATCTATAATTCAAGTGTCTTTGGAATATTTACTGTCCATGAGATGAGAACAAAAAGAAATGACCCGACCTGCATTCTCTTTTCTCACGGTGGGAAACATCTCTACTTTTAAAGGGCATTTAATTTTGTAGAAGGGTAATAATGACAGTGATGGTGGTTGTGCCATGCACTGCTTAAATGCTTTACAGGATACAATGAACTAATTTAGTCAACACTGAGCACATTTAATCTTCCTTGATACTTTCTGGAGTAGGTACTATCATTATACCTATTTTCCAGGTAGGATAACAGTAGCTCACAAAGCTTAAGAACATTTCCTAAGCCCCTTCACTATCCTAGGCTATGTGGCAGAGTCATGGGTTCAATGCATTCAAGGTTCCTAGAAGCCTGAAGGCCAAGTGCCAGAGCAGAGGCAGGTGAAGGATAAGAGCTGTGCAGTCCTGCGTGTGTTGTCTGAGTCAAGGAGGAGGCTACAAAAGGAAATAGCAGCTTTAAGGCAGGTAAGATGAGTTTTTGTAAAAAATACCTGAGGTTCCACTCATGGTTCTAAGAAATACAAATACACAAAGCAAGAAAGTCAAACAGATTTCATGGTTAATACACTGGTGCATTTTAAATTTGCATCAGTCTGTTACATTTCCAATTAAGTATGGCTGTGAGAACACACATGTGATATTTGGCTAATCCTGCCCCACCAATGAGTTTTAAATAGTAGCCTTAGAGAAAAGTTACTACGAAAAAACTTGGGCACCTAAAGCATTCAGCTAATTGTGCCCTTGGCAAAGAACCTGCTCCTTTGCCTCCTAATTTCTCATTAGATCTTAAACTAATAATTAATTTTCAAATATATACCAAACATATTCTTCCAAAATAGAAACAGCACAAATTGAACAGGGTAAAAACTGCAAATGCAGACATGTAACTCTTCTTACTTGTTTTTCCTATTTTTATCAATGGATGCACAGGACGTGTATGTATGTGATGTCACCAGCAGCAGCCTTAAAATTTAATCCCTTGGACAAATGTCCATATACTGAAAAAATACTGTCTGCCTTTTTACTGCCCTTCACAAGTTCTGATGTCTATTTCATAGAGCACATCTAAATTAACTGTGCAAATCAGAGAGCAGACGTTATCTTATTGTGCAACGTTGAGACATCAAAAACATTTCTTTAAAACTCATGTATATTTTAGAGCAGTAGAATTATTAATTATCTACATTCTGCTCCATCTCCATAAATTCAATGCATCCAGTTCTACATCTATTCCATGAAATTGTCATCTTTACTGTGCCCTTGGGATACAAGTTCCCAGTAAGAACTTAAGAACTTAGTCAACTGTAGCTTTCTTTTTCTTTCTTTCTTTCTTTTTTTCCCTTTTCTCTTTTTTTTTGCTTCCTATGTAAAATGCTACAGCAGATAACATACATTCTTGCTCCCAAAGGGCAGGAAGAAAATTTATACATATTACTAAATATACTAAATGAATACAAAAGATTTCATGCTTATAATTAAACCTCTTTACATTCAGCAGAACTACTTGGGTAGTTGACACTATCTCCCCAGAATACTGCGGAAAAGTATTCTGTACTTCTAAAAACTTCAACCTATTTTTCATTTTACCAAAGATGCAACCAAGAAAGCTTTATCCCTGATTGTGACCCTAATCCTGTCCGACTCTGGTCACCAAATCCCTCAACCTATCTATCCAACTAGTAAGATAATATTACTGGTGAACTAGTCTAATTTCATTCAATCACTCATTCATTCACTCATTCAACAGTTGAGAGTTGGTGAGGCACAAAGGTAATAAAGAAAGTTCTACCACATCAGAGAAATCACTATGTTGACTGTACAATTCTAGACCATTGTTGGCTTGCTAATACTGTCTATTTGAGCATAAAAACCCAAGTTTTAATTTCTGCTTTAGACAAAGCAATGAAGATATATCTCCTGTTTCTTGTTTCTGTGGCAAATTACATATGTCTTGAAGATAATGGGGCATTGATTTTCAACCACAAGTAAACAAGGCATCTGGACTTTGTCTTAATGAGACAAAGTTTAGTCTGTGCTTTCTCCACAGGATAGTTTTTGCTATTTAATTGGTAGCAAAAAATGTCGACAGTATGTCCTTTTTCCACCGACAGTGAATTCTATGTGGGGATGAGGTGGTTGCAGAGGGCTTTCAGAGCTAAGTGTGGCTTTAGAACTAATTAGGTAAAAATCACAGGAAAAAAATATTATTTCTTACTTGAGAGGAAGACTGGAAGCATTTTTTTTACTCTGCGAGTTCCCTGAATAATATAAGAAAAATGTAGAATTTAAGTTCTATAATTCTCCACTGAAATCTTCCGAAATAAGGTCAACTTATTTAAACATGCTGTTAATATCACAGAGGTCTTTTCAATCGCTTAGACAAAGTCAGCATAACAAATACGAACATAGGTATGTCGCCTGCAATGTTTATGACCCTAAAATAAAAATACAATCCACATAACATAAGAAAAAAGTGGCATAGGCAGCATCAAGCTAAAAGCAGTATTCTAAATATGGTCACTGAGACATAATCAAGGGCCAGCTGCTTTAATTTAAGGAGGGCTTTCCCTAGAGACCTGGGAAAGCCTGTCAACAACCCACAAAAAAGCACCACACTATACACAACAAACAGGCAAGGACATTCCGAGTTAATGAGGATTTGTTAAATTGCAGAATATTTTTTCTCTCTTAGTGTTGTTCAAATGGGACTGGGGATTCATGGGAAATCCTCACCATAGCCCGCAGACCCTCCTCCCTCCCCGCTATCATCTCATCCCATCCCTTGTCCTCCAGCTGCACTGGTCCTTGTCTAGTCCTGCAGGTGGACTTACTCATCCTGCCTCGGGACATTTGCACTTGAGTTCTTGCCCTCTTTCTTTTCTCCCTAATGAACAAATTCTAGGCATTCTTTAGGTGATCAAAGGACATTTCTTTAGGGGAGTATGCCCTACTCACCAAGGCCAAAGCCATTTTTTTTCTTATTATTTTCTCTCATAGCACCCAAGTGAATTTTCCTCATTAGTTTCTTCCTAGAATGTGACTTTCACTACTTCTCAGAAGCTAATTATGTAAGAGAGTAGGACTTTTGTTTGTCTTTAACGTTAGTCTCCCCCATTAGATTGTATGTTCCACAACTATAGGGCCTTTCTGTTTCCACTGTCTGCCCATAATCAAGCATAGTACCCCCTATATATTGCTTGAAATCATAGTTAAGTTCTCAATCACTGGCCTTGGTTTCTAACATTGTTACAGATAAAGCAGCCAACCTTTTACGTGTATATGTAGAGCACAGCGGAGCGGTGGTAGTGGGCGCGTCCTGAGCGAATTCCAATGAGTTACACTAGCCTCTGTCCTTGACTTGTTTCTAACCAGCAAGATAAAGCCAAGGTGACAGAATGTCTCTCCCACGATGAAGTTACATCTGTAGTCCCCAACCTCCAGGGCTGTGAACTGGCACCAGCCCATGGCCTGGGAGGAGCTGCGCCGTACAGCAGGACTGAAAGGCAGACCAAGCGGCAAAGCTTCCCCTGAAATTTACAGCCACTCCCCATCACTCACCGATTCGGCACATGGTGAGTTATAGAATTGTTTCATCATATATTACAATGGAATAATACTAGAAATAAAGTGTACAAAATGTAATGTGCTTGAGTCACCCCTAATTACCCCCCCCCCCACGCCATGGAAAACTTGTCTTCTATGAAACCAGTCCCTGGTACCAAAAAGGTTGGGGACCACTAGGTTACATTATATTACAGTCTTTCTTAGCAGAAACTCCTCTTGTTGGCTTTAAAGAAGTAAGCTGCCACATTTTGAGAGGGGAAAATAGCAAGGAACTCCGGAAGCTTACAGGAGCTGAGAACAGACCCTGCTAACCACGAGCAAGAGAGTGTGGCCCATTGTCCTACAGCCACAGTGAGATGAATTCTGCCAACAACCCGAGGAAGCCTTGAAGTGGGTCACCTTCCCCCATGGCCCCAAGGCCCGGATGGATCAAGCCTATAATAAAAATGTACCCCTGGTCAACAGGTGCACTGCAGCTGGGTGAGACCCTGAGCAGAGGGCCTAATGCACGGAAACCAGGAGATAACAAGTGGGTGCTGCTCTCTGCTTGTTACAAGGCAGTAGGAAATGAACACGACTGCCGAACTGGACCACATCCAAAGCCAAATTGCCATCAGACGCTCCAATGCCTTCCCTCTTTTATATTCTCATTTTACGTTTGGTTATTTTAACAATTCAGTTTTAATGGTACAGTGTTTTCCTTTGTTTTTGAGATTAATGTTCTCACTAAAAGAAATTTTTTCCTTGAGATATAATATTAGAGGTTTTTATAAAATAGATTTTCTAATCTGGGGGTTTTAGTTATCCGAGTGCCCACCACGTGAACCACTGGATGCCCATGGCAGGATATCCGAGGAGCATGGAAGCTACTGAGCAAAACATATAGTTCAGGAATGACATGCAGATTGGCTAATAATACAAAGAATTCAACATAATTTGTTCACTGCCTCTTTTTTGATTCTAACCCTTACCTATGAGAGGCGGAGGTGAGGCAGAGCCCTTGCTGATGTCTGAGGCAATGCAAGTGACCCACAGCCTGAAGGAGGTAAGACCCAGTGAGTGGGAGCAGAGAGCTGGCTGATATACTTACCCCTCATAAAAGGCTAGGAATAATATTTTATTCACCTGCGTATTCCCCAGATACATAGTTGGCAATTAAATAATGCTGATTTTAATCAACAGCTTAAGAGATCTCAGAGTACAATGGACTGTGTGAAAGATACTGTCTTGAAAATGGTGTCTTGCGTGGTTCGGGGAGACATTGTCCACAGTTATTGCTACAGGAAATGGAGAAACGCTGTTTCTCCCATCTTTATGTAATTTTACATACCAATTATCTAGTTTCTTCCTAAGAGCTGTTTCTAAAGATGTATCATTTGTAGTTTTATTCATTTTATGAAATGTAAGGCTAATACATCTTCACTTAATTCCATTTCTACCTCCTTGCAATTTTTTTCAGAAATGACTTCTAATGAATGCTATTATACAACTTAAAGATACCATCTATGTTTCGCTCTGCTGGTTCTGATTGTTAAATGGTTGCTACCCTGTGTACAACATTCATCAGATGTGCAATTCCAGGTTTCTCTCTTCTGTCTGGGCCTGTCGTGCTGGCAGGCAGGAAGCTCTGGACATGGACAAAGAAGCCCTGTGTTTAAGTCTGAGCTCTATAATCAAGCACACTTTTCTCAGGGACTTATTTTGTATAATTGGCATAATCATTCTCCACTGGTTTATTTTTTAAAGAATTGCTTAGCTGTGAGGGGAATAAAACTGCCTAATAATGGTTCTCTCTGTTTCTGATCACACAGACAAATAGGGGAGAAGAATAAACAGATAACCCCCAAAAGGTCATAAAAGATATGGTACCTAAGTGTCATAGGATAGTATTTGAGGACAAATATAATAGCAAAGAAAATAATTTGCAAGCTATACCAATCCTCTATCACTATATAAACAGTGGACCCTCCATAGTTGACCACCTCCCTACATTAACCATCTCAAGTTGATCTGATTTTCATAGACCAGACATGCACCATATGTACATATCAGCACAGAGCACAGAAGGCCTAGTCCTTATGTTGACCATCTCTGGATGGTGACCAGTTTGTTACAGTCCCTTGGGTGGGCAAATTACAGAAGTTCTACTGTACTTACCATCTATCTCTTGATTGTACCCTACAACTACCTTCCTCTCAAGTTCATGCCATTCTCCAGATTATTACCTTCATTTAGCTAAAACTTTCTTTTTTTTTTTTTTTTTTAGACAGAGCCTCAAGCTGTCACCCTGGATAGAGTACTGTGGCATCACAGCTCACAGCAACCTCCAATTCCTGGGCCCAAGCGAGTCTCCTGCCTCCGCCTCCCAAGTAGCTGGGACTACAGGCGCCCGCCACAACGCCGGCCATTTTTTGGTTGCAGCCATCATTGTTGTTTGGCGGCCTGGGCTGGATTCGAACCCGCCAGCTCAGGTGTACATGGCTGGCGCCTTAGCCCGCTGAGCCACAGGCGCCGAGCCAGCTAAAACTTTCTTAACGTATTTGAAATCCTGGTTCCTTGGCAGCAATTTTTTAAGAGTCTCTTAGTCTAAAAAGATTGTTCCCTTTTTTCCAAGTTAAGGAACCAATCTAAAGTCTCTTTGAGACATCTTTTTCTGTGATCTTAACAGTGATCTGAGTTTTCATTGATTTACCAACTCTTTAAAGGACTTTGGAAGATCTTTAAGGTATATTTTCAATTTGAGGAGCATAAATTATTGCTATGTTCTAGTGCATGTCAAGAACTTCACAGTCTTAGGGGAAGAAACAAGGAAAATTAGACATGTGCACCAATAATTAGTAAGTGGAACACAGGACCAAGTGTGGAGGAGGAGGAGGAGGAGGAAGAGGAGGAAGAGGAGGAAGAGGAGGAAGAGGAGGAAGAGGAGGAGGAGGAGGAGGAGGAGGAAGCAGCAGCAGCAAAAGATCACATCTGGTTGAGGGAATCAGGTAAGGCTTTTTATAATAAGGCCTTGAAATAAGTCTGTGAGTATTAATGAAATTTACAAAGGCAGGAACTGGGAGTTTTCTCGGAAAAGAACATTTGAGGAAACAACCTGAGGAAAAACATATTGGTAGAGCAACTTTGAACAAACCAGGTTGGTTGGAACCCCACTGCTATTCAAGGGTTGGGGCTCACCTTTGGGGAGAAGCGCAGTGTGGAGGTGAAGAGAAGGCACTGACAGATCGTGGGAAGCCACCAAAAGTTTCTGAGGGGGGACTGATGATGCTCAAGGAATATTTGCTAATATTTTGATACCTTCCATTATTTTTCAAAATCTTATTCCCAGTTGGGAGCCATGGTAAATATTTTACATATAATACCTTTATTATGGAAATAAAATGAATATATATTTTCCATATTCATAATCAACTGCTAATAGATGGCTATACCTGAGGGGGGGGGTCTCTTCTGGTCCACACCCATCCCCTTCCAGCTCACCCACAGCCTGCACTGTTCGTCCCTGCTCCACGGATCTTTTTCAAACCCTTGTTTGAAAGATTTGCTTTAGGTCATAATTATAGAAACACTGATATGTTTCCTCAGTAGTCTTTCTTGAATAATCTTTTAAGGTTCTTTCTTGCAGAGTAATCAATAGGAGGATATCTCCAAAGAGGCCAGTGTGGCTCACAGATGGATGACTTTCCAGGCATAGAAAGCTACCTTGGGGGAAGGAAACTACTTAGCCTCCTGTGTGGCAAGTATATTAGACATCCATAAGACAATAATTAAATTGATGAAGAGTCAATAGACTCTAAAGGACTTGGGGGCAGGGGGAGAAAAACACATAAACATTCTCCTCCTCTACTTTTTTTAAGAATAGCTTTTATTTTATATCATCAATGAGAAGATACATTAATAATGCAGCTGTGTACAATTGCAAAGTCATTTACAATGTCTATAAATCTTGACAGTGTTCCCTGGAAGGGGTCTATCCAGTTATACCCCATACTTCAATTACATCTAACCATCAAAAGTAAATAGAATATTTTTCTACAAAAGTACCCAAAGCATATCAGAAAAACAACAGTAATCTCAAGCTAGGTTTATTACCTACTGATAATCAATGAAACTGGGTAGGTGACCTTCAAGTGCCAATTTGCCTAAGCCTTGCTTCATTTCTGAATGTGCTGGATGTAACAACAAAATTTAGCATTTATGTAGGAAACTTTACTTCTTAAAGGCATAATACAGTCAGGAAAATTATTATCACAAGATCATAATGCTATAATAAAGAGGACCAACATAGACCCAGGGTCCTAGGCCAAGGGACAAGGACCTAAGCAATTCTTAGTCCCTATCTATTCATCTATGTGACAAGCGGCTGTGTAAGTTTTCTGAGACTCGTTCATTAAATGAATGTTGGCCCAGGGAGTTGCTTTTAATGATCGCTAAGGGAGCTACCAGCACCCAATCTCCACGAAACAAACTGCGTCTATTCTGTCATTCCTGTGTTCCTCAGTGGGATGCTATGGATGGCTATCGTCAGCTGCTTCTAGTCTTTTCATCATCCACAGAAGCATCAAAATGAAAACAAACCACATAGGAAATGAAAAAAAAAAAAAGAGTCCTTTGAAATCACCTAATTTAAGTACCATAAGGGGTTTATTAAAGAATCTGGTCCATAATTTAAGAAATACACGTGTTTATTAAGGAATCTGGGCAACTCCTCATTTTAGAGGAGGAAATAGAAGCATGGAGAAGTTTAATGAACTTCCCAATGCATAGCTTTGCCATGGACAGAACCAAAGTTCAGGCCTCCTGTCTTTCTGCCTCACAGCTCCATTTCCCAAACCAAGTCTGTGTGTGGGTACCACGTTCACAATTTCTGATCTATTTGCTCTCCACCTTTACTACTATTTGTGAATATTTTTTATTGAAATCAGTTCGTGTTTTTATTGAATGACATTTATTACAAGAGGAAACTGTATATCATCGCAATAAATGGAAATCAGTATCAACTACCAGTAACAGGTGACCATAATAAAAAGAAGGAACACAAAACAGTGTTTCATCCTGTACATAAATTCTTTTGCTTGCTAGAGGCCTCAGGTCTAAGGCCTACTCTCTTTATTAAAAACAAAGAGCAGCAAATGTTAGGAGATGGCAGTGGCACTAACCAAATATGTAGACCACTGTTTTATTTTAATGACAACTGAAAAAACAAAAACAACCTTAGGCTCGATCAAGATATGATTCCAGTATTTCTTGAATCCCCAACATCTTGACTTCTTAATGAAAACATTTTTTTCATTCTTGCTTCCCATACTCCTGCTTTCCCCATGCTCTGCCATAAGAATGCTTCATTGGCACTGATGTTAGGCTGGTAAGTTCCCTCTCTTCTAGTTAACATGCTTCATTATATAACACGGGCTTCTTGGAGATGGTGCCATGATCAATGGGTACTGTGGCAGGAATTTCAAAGACCTTGACATCATATGAAAAGTTTTTGTTTGATTCCATTAGAGCCATTCCTGATCTCATTTCTCTAAAATGGAACTTGACAACTCTAGGTTAGGTACAGCTAACATGTGATGCAACTAGGGCAGACTTGATTCATAGTCCAAATTTATCAGAACATAGCAAAAAAAATAGGTTATATAACAAGAAATAGGTCATAACCCCTGATTCTTTTCACAGTCAATCCCTTAAGCTACCCTACTTCATTAAAAACATTTATTCATTCTTTACTTTCAGGTTTAAGTTTCTGAATATAATTTAAAAGCAAGTCAAACAAAGAGAAATAAAGTACATCATATGCTCCTAGAGGTTTAAAGTAAAATTCAAATCTTAAGCTTTCAAAATGTTCAGTATAAGGAATTTAAATATTTTTCAAAAGCTGGTTCACTCCATACTATATTTTTAACAATTTCATTATTTAAAGATGTACCCATCCAAAAATGCAAACATTTGCCTTTGAAATCAAAATAATTCAGTGGATAACCAAATTTATCCGATGTAATTTTAAGTGGGCATATTTTAGGGGGTTCATGAAGGAGGTATAACTTATTGATTATACAAGAATGATTGTACCTTGTTCTTGAACCCCCTGATTCCACTGAAGAAATAGAAAAAACCTACAAACATACTTTAAAAAAGAGAACTGGAGAGTAGACAATAGCAGATAAAGACTGTTAAAAATACTGAATATGGGAATAAGATAAACTATTAAAAGCTAAAGTAGTAGATAATATAGTTCTCATCTAGAGTTTCATACGCAGCAGTATCAACTGACCATAGGTAAAGAAGAAAGATATTTTCTGATATGCAAGGGTGCTAAAATTCCACCTTCCGCACTTAACTCTTTCTGAGAAAAATGCTTAAGGGTATGTTTCATCAACACTAGGGAGTAAAACAAAAACATACAAGGGGACATGAGGAATTTCATGAGGCAGGGTGTCTGGCAACAGTGCAAGGGGAGGAGGGCCAAGGCAGTGGGCAGGGAAATGCTAAGTGGCCGCTTCATCTGTGCTTCAATCTTTGAGGGGAACCACCCACCGCTGAGCTAAGATGTTGCACAGGTGGTGTCTTGCATGAAGCCAAACAGGCCCTGAAGGCAGTAGTGGTCCACGCCAGCAGCACACACAGCCTGTCCTGGCCTCCTGCTGTGGAGCCCTGGTTTCCCTCTTTCCTTCGAAGGGGCAGTCATGCTGCCTCAGCCCCCAGCTTCTCTCCTGCCTGGCACAGGTAGGGGGTAAGAGCCTGTCCTTTTGGGCCCCTACTTCTCTCCCTGACAGGTAGAGTATCCCCAGAGTCCCTCTTTCTACCTGGGGAAGAGATTTACCACCTGGCCCCCAGCTTCTCTCCCTGATAGAACAGATGACTAAAGGGTATGGTAAGGGGCTGTGAGTAGGAATCAAGTTACCAGGGACCAGTCCCAGTTGGAAGAGGTCATGAGAAGCCCCTAGTGTCTTTACACTGACCTGGGCATGTTGGTTCCATTATCATGCAATTAAAATAGTAAAGTTTGACACCCCCCTCCCCAGGTTCCTCTGGGAAGGTTCTAGGGAAGAGGCAAGCCTACTAAGAAGTTTGTTAGGTAACCCCCAACAGTGGGAGGCAGTGGAAAATGGGTGCAAAGGAGATAGGTTAGTCTGTTAAAAAACGGTGTGTTCAGACTTGGGGTTTCTCCTCCACTCAGGGAGGGGGCTCCTCTCACTCTCTGAGACATATTCTCCTTATGATTTGTTACCTTTGTTCTGCAATAAATATATGTGATTACTTTGTAATAACTGTCACTGGCATCATTGGCTTGGCACCAGTGCACATCAGGGAATATCCTCCTCCAGAGGGAACTAATAGAGACAGAAGGCATAAGTTTCCAAAAGGATTGGCTTCAAAAGATAACAGATAAATTATATGTTGTGTTTAGTTTTTTTTTTTTTTTGAGACAGAGTCTCATTATGTCACTGTTGGTAGAGTGCCGTGGCATCACAGTTCATAGCAATCTCAAACTCTTAAGCTGAAGCGATTCTCTTGCCTCAGCCTCCAAAGTAACTGGGACTACAGGCGCCTGCCACAACACCCAGCTATTTTTTGGTTGTAGTTGTCATTGTTGTTTGGCAGGCCCGGGCTGGATTTGAACCCACCAGCTCCCATGTATGTGGCTGGTGCCCTAGCCGCTGAGCTACAGGAGCTAAGTCAGGTGTGTTTAGCTTTACTGGGAGGAATTTTATAATTTCGTGGAAGCATTTGGGTATATATCAACATTAGCACTTAGAAATTGGGGCTGGGAGGAGGTACAGAGAAGCAAATTTTAAATTTCAATCAAAAATTGTACAAGAAAGTAAAGTCATATAATGATTTATATTTGAATAATATTTGCACAATTATGAGATGGTAAACACTTAATACTAATTCAATCAGAATTACTATATTGGGGGGTGGCACCTGTGGCTCAGAGAATTAGGGCACCACCCCAATATGCCATTGTTGGAAGTTTAAAACCCAGCCCTGGCAAAAAAAAAAAAAATGCAAAAAGAAAAACAAACACTTTATATTAAGGGCAAAGTAAACT